>LBNU01020506.1:79283-134089 GCA_014162995.1 Artemisia annua | reverse complement strand
TGCATATTGCCATGCAAAAACATCTAATGGACAAGTATTGTAGGGCAAAGTAATAGACCAAAAGAAACAAAGCCATTTTTTTATTCATGCAAATAAGTAATAGGCCAAAAGAAAACAAAGTCATCACAACTTAATAACCAAAAGCCAGGTATATAAAATACACACAAAACCAAAACAACATCAAACACTTTTAAATTTTTATACAAGAAGTTTAAAACCATTTCATTACAACATATTAAACAATAATTAGTATACACTCGCCAATATACAGAAAGAATACACGATTAACAATTAGATTCTTAGCCCGTGCGTTAGCACGGGTTCTGCATGTTCTCGTTACTCGTATAATTATAGTGACTAAAATAAATGCTTTCATTTATAAATTACGTCGTATATATATATATAATAAAACAAAACCTCTAGTGGGTACTTTGTCATTTTGAAAAAAAAAAAAGAATCATTTCCTTATTTTAGGTAATATGTTAATTCATGTATTTAATTTATAAGTTTTTAAATTCGTTTTGTTGATATACTATACAAGTAGAAGATAAATACAAAAAATATAGATAAGATTTAAATGATTATCTTTAATCATAAAAAACTACAATTAAAAATCATAAATCAAACAAAATAAAAATTAAATTATTTGTTTTTTAATAAATAAAAATATATCATTCAAAATTTTTTAAAAAAAACCCGCGCGTGCGCGGGTATTATAACTAGTAGTGACTAAAATAAATGCTTTCTAAAGTACAATGAATCGAATAGATAAAAATTTTGAAGAGTGACCCGATTGAATATTTTACAAAAGTATGATGACCTTTTAGTGGAAAACAACAAAACTCATTTCGACCTCCTATGATTTAATCGAGTCCTTGACTTGCAAAACTGAAAAAATCATTTAGACCTTAAAATTTCTCGAATGACATTTTTCAAGACCACGGCATGCAATAATTGACCGTATGGATCGAATGATGAGTAGAGTCGATTAGAAGGGCCAAGAAAGTAACATGACCATATATTAACAAAACCAATGAAATGCTAAACAACATGAATTATGGGCATTGCTGTAATTAAAGTGTGAACTATTTGTATCGAAAAAGACCGGTCCTAGAAACAATCAAGCAATGAAATATGTGAGATTCTATATAATTTGTGACTTTTTAAATTGACTATCAAAGAAAGTCAATGGAATTGTGGGATTTGATTGAAAGTTGAACCTAAACAAACATGTAATTCATTGTATTGGACCCCATCATTGTCGTTTAGTGTTGTGGTAAGTTGAAACCCCATTCCTTTCGTTTTCAATATCTAATATCTCTTTTTTATATAATCTTTTATTATTCATTAAACTTTCTAAGATATTTTGATAAAAAAATAATTTAATAAGTATTTTAGGTAAAATGTAAACGTTAGTAGTAGCGTGTTACTATGGCTATGTTTGGCAAAAGTAGCTGTGAGCAGTAGCAGTGAGCTGTGAGCAGTAGCTGTGAGTTGTAGCCACAGCTCACTGCTCACTGCTCACTGCTTCTTAAAGAAGCATTGGAAAAATAATCTTTCATAGAAAATAGCAAAGCTCACCGCTCTTTTGCCAAACGAACACTAAAAATAAAAAAGCTCATTACTCATCGCTCATCGCCCTAAAAATCTCCAAAAAACTCTGCGCCAAACATAGTCTATAGCTACTAGCTGGTTAAAGAACTATAAACAAAGGGTTTATGTTCTAAGAATATCATTTGTTGTGTGTGAACCATTTTAATTAAATACTTGTAAGTTTGAGTACTGCTTAGAGCATGTCAGATAGTTTGTGTTATATATATCCTGAGGTAAGAGTGTTTATCTAAAACCGGGGTAACGCTCACATCCAATTAGGGTTTAATGTGTATGAAATGTTGGAGAAGATGAACTTGGTTCTTCTCATGGAATGCATGTGTATCTATAGGGATGCATTTAGGGCTGTTGGTGATTGTGGTTATGATCCGACAACTATGGATGATTCACATGGGGATCATCTTATGGGGGAGACAAGATGATATATTGCGTGATACTATTGGCTTTAGGTGTTATGGGAATATTTGTATAGGACACGATCTGCGTATCATAATTAAATACCAGCGACACTACTTTTATGCAAACGAGTTGGGCGGCGGTCCGCCGCGTTGCGGCGGGGCGTCGAAGATTGCCATATTTTGCTATCGTAAGTTATTATGAGGTTAAAAACTGGTATTTTTTTAGAAGATTATATTGCCGTGTTATTTATCCAAGTTTTTTAAGAAGGAAATTCATCCATATGTTGTGCTATGCACAAACACTTTCACTTTATGAAACATTTGTTAATTGTTAACACATATCAATCCAAAATGCAACAACCATAAGTTAAGTAACTAACTTAGAACACGCAGAACACTATATATGTTCAAATAAATATCCTAATGCATAACCTTAACAGTGAATCACATATAATAGAAAAGAAGGTCGATGTGGGAATCATCTGAAGTATAATAGAAAAAAAGCCTCCAAACTGTCTGCGTCGAGAAAGGTCTCTCTATTTGGCTTACCAGTTCCATTGCATTCTGCAATGATACAGATAAATAAAAAAAAACAAAAATGACTGCTGCTGGGGATCGAACCGAGATCTCTGGTTTCGTAGACCAGTGCCTTATCCATTGGGCCACAGAGTCGAGTTACATTGTGGAATCTTATTTAGTATCTAATTTTGCCTACCATTTACGAATACTTTTCAAAATGTTAGTACTACTTCAATAAACAACGTAACAAAAGTCTATTTTTTAAAGGCTCAAGTTTATGGTCTAACCTGTAGGAAGATCAATTTATGATAGATGAACCGCAACTGTTGTTTGATGTTTGCGTTACCATGTGACTATCTGCTGCAAGGCAGCTGTCAACATAAAAGTGAATATATTGTAACAAATGTGCAAAACTAATGCAGCTACAAACTCATATACATGATTATTTTCCAAATACTTGGGCTAATATAAGAAAATTAAGGAGGAAGAACCTTTATTGAAAAAGTAAGCAACCACTACCCATTTACATTCTATCATGTTATCAAATATTCAAACCCACACCCATAGTGATTTATGTTGACAAACGAAACGGTCTATTACTATACTTCAAGTATTCGCACACTTGTTACAGAATAAACAACAAAAACTTACAAAGAAAATAGGAGCAGCCACCCACGTGAGCTTGTAGTAGTCCGTAGTCATCAGTTTGTCTCGTCTCGTCCAACCCTGTTCATTTAATGTCCAACCGAGGAGAGTGACATATGCAAGCACTGTAAATATGTGTTTGTCACTTATCATTCAAGCAGCGTGCAAGAAAACTCGCCTTTTTTAAACACCACCGGTTTTGAGCAGCAAAATCTAAGCTGCAAACAGGTGATGTGGAAGTACTACAGTGTTTCTTTCTTTGATTCAAAACCTCGGTTTAAGCTTAAGAGATCGAGCAAGTTTAACTTAATTTTAAATCAAAATGAAATAAAAAGAATTAGCAGTTTACTACGTTTGGAAAAACCTATGTAGCTAGTAATTTTCAAGTAAATAAGAAAATGGGAGTGTATGGAATTGTTTAACTTACCTTTGCTGAAAATCAAATAACCTAAACCGATGGCATCTCCTTGTTGACTTTCGATTGAAACTGACAAAGCAAGCATTTTCAACTCATCATGTTTCCTGTTACAAAAGATCATAACACTATAGTGCTAAGTTTTTATCTATTATAAAAAACAATTAAAATGCTAAAAAGAAGACCATATGTACAATAGCTCTTATAATTGGGAATAAATAATACACACATGTACATTGTTAACCCATCAAAAACATATGAATATATGATCCAAAGATTAAGAAAAAGAACACCAAAAAGTTTATTAAGAAAAGGAACATCAAAATGTTTATCTGTAATTTGTTTGCGGCTTTTACCATAAAACACACAGGCCTGGGTTTGGATACTTGTATTGCTGAGTTTAGGCAACATCTCACCTGCCTTGTCAGCTATAGCATGGTATTGGTTTCTTGTAGTATATTTGACCCTTTAACAGATATGGTAGACCCAAGATAGCATGGTATTGGTTTTCTTAATCTTTTTGGTGTTCTTTTTCTTAACCTTTGGATCATATATTCTATCTATCTAAAGAATATTGGGTCTACCATGCTATAGCTGACCCTTTTGGTGAAACCTAAATCAAAATGCGAAAGTGACACCTCTAATTCAACAATCAAAAACTGACCCTTCATTAAATTGCTAAAAAAAAGTTAACTAAAAGATTATATATGATTCAAGACAAAAGCAACAAAAAAATGAGTATAAACTTACAAAATCGATTTGGGCAAAATCACCCGGCGGCCGAGTTACGTATTTTCCACATCAAAATGGGGATCGTGATGGGAGATGAAGGAAGTAGAAGGCGCTGTGCTTGTGTTCTCTCGAGTCTTCTAGTGTTATCAGTTGTAGACTTGTAGTTATCAAACCGGAGTGGGCGCATTGGATTGGATCAAGTTATGGGCTGCGAAAAAAAAAAGAATCCAACATGATTGAACGATGTCGTTCTGGATGTAAAATTATTATATAGTAATTAGATAACTACACATAGTTGTAGTAAAGTAACGGTCTGGAGGAAAAGTCATTGTACCAGCTATTGCCTGGAGATTGATCTTCCAGGAAACATTTGTTATACTTTTGGTGGATATTTGCTCGGGGAGTTGGTTCCCAAGCGCAATGTATTGGGCCTTTAGCTTTGCGCGCATGTTGTGAAAGTATGGGCTTTAGTCATTTTAGTTAAAACTTATATACGCTATTAGGGGTGTAAACGAGTCGAGCTTTTAACGAGCTACTCGAGCTCAAGCTCGTTTAACTCGAGTCGAGCTTGATAATTTTCGAGCTCGAGTCGAGCTCAAACAAAATTTAGAGCTCGAATAATTTCACGAGCCGAGCTTTTAAAACTTATATTTAGCTCGGCTCGTTCGAAAGCTCGTTTAGTTATTCGAGCCAAACGAGTTACTCGAGCTAAACGAGCCGAACGAGCTAATCGAGCTAAATATGTAGTTTCAAAATATTTAATTTTTAATTTTTAATTACTATAAGTATTAGGTTAAACTTAAAACCAAAACTAGCAAGATGTTAATCTTCAATCAAATCAAAGATCTACACTTTAGTTTATATGTAAAATATACATACAAACTAGTAAGCTTGGGCTTTTATTTTTATAGACCCCACATTGCCTTCCTTTTGTTTCACTCATCCAATGTGGGATGTGAAATGAAATCCTTTTTCTTTTCTTTTTTCATTCAAGCTTACAAGTATTACCTGGATTCTTAATATGTATGAATAAGTTAAATGTGATAAATAAATTGTTACTCATATATATTCATTGATCATATAATGAAATATTAGTTTTATGCTAGTTAAGTGTTTTATAAAGAAGTAACTAATATGTTTAATAAACTCTTTATCAAATATATAAATGAATTAGATCCAATCATAATTACCACTAAATAAGAATTATGAATCATTATATGATTTCAACGAATCTCGCTCGTATGGCTCACGTGATGTTGAGAGTTATATTGAGGTTTTTGTGATTATAAATACAACATATATATGTATATTGTATATAAACGATCCCCTTTTATGATTTTCACGCTTACACACATAAAAGACACATACGATGAAATTCAGATATGTGTTATCACATGTGACACATATATATGATACTCAAATATGTATAGACACATAGACACATACGTATAAAAGCCAAATATGTATGGACACACACATATGAAATACATAAGTCCGACCAATATTTGCATATAAAGACACATATTTGATATATATACATATGCATAAACTGATTGTGAGGTTGCTAAAAACAATTGGTTCATGGTTCTTAAACGATATAACATAAACAACGTCATCAATGGTTCTTAGACAATAGAACATAAACAACGTTATCATCTTCGATCAATCTGATGATGAAACACGGAGATTGTTGTTGGTAATATTCTTGTAGAAACTCTTATTCTGATTTTAGCTATGAACTAACTAACTCTTACACTCATTTAATTCATGTTAACTAGGTTAGATATTTATGACAATCGTTTATTGATTATAATCCATTGCATGTGAATACAAATATGTTTATGTATACACATACAATGTCTCTCATATGAGCATTTATACATACAAACACGCACATACATTCTTACATATGATACACACATACATTTACAAGAGACACATGAAGATACATAAATACACAATACATATACACATAACTGGCTTGGTTCATGACTCAAACAATTCATAATTTACTTGAGCTCATTAAATAATTTATGATCTTGACTCTAGCTCGAATAACAAAATTTCCTCGACCAATTTCATGAATCGAGCTTACCAAATTATATACTTGGCTATACTCGCTCGAAAATCATGTTTATAAAAAGAGGTAAAACATATATTAGGAATCATAGATGATACAAGTATATCAATTATATGTTCTTTATGAACCTTAATTAATCATTTATTTTATTCTTTGAGCATCACTTTTTTGTTCTTTTCTATTATTAGATCAAGCATATGAACTTTGTGGAAAACTAGAAGGGGGGTTGAATAGTTTACCGGTTTTTAGCTTAATTATCTTTTGAAACTTTCCGTGTAATCAAAGATCTAAACTAAAGACAATATGTAATATGCAAAGATAAAGAAAGAAATGATCAAACCACAACACAAGTGTTTATCGTGGTTCGGCTACAAGGACTCTTTTTCCTTGCCCTACTCCACGCCCCGAGTATCCAACTCGAGAGTTTCTTTCACTAGTCAACAAGCTCCTTTCACCGGCGGAGAAAACCTTACACGTCGCTTACACAAGATTACCGACACAAAGCTAGATGTCGAGTTCTTTTACAAGGGTACAACCACTCCCGTCACACTATGTATTTTAAGGCCTAAAATACTAACCGATCACAACTGAATATACACAATCAAGTGAAGTATAAACTACACGAAGTCTATACAATGCTAAGCTAACAAGTCTTGCAACGTTGTGTTAAATACTTGTAACTTTGCTATGAACATGTGAACTTCTTTGCTGTAAGAGAGCTTCACACAAATGAAAATGTTAATGGGTTAGATGAATGATGTATGTGTAAAATGTAATAAGAAGTGATAGATGAATTCTTGCAAGTGGCTTGGTATTTATAGCCAAACCAACCAGCAGCCTAGCGGATACGGCGGAACCAAAGAATGGGTTCCACCCATATAACCCGAAGGTTCCTCCAGGTCTGACAGGTAAACTTGCAAGAAATCTTTCCATATCAAGCAATGTCACATCAAGTTACTTCTAGTCAAACACACAAGGTAGATTGAGTAAAAGACCTTCTAAAATTTGTAAGAGGTCTTAAGGAAAGTCAAACACTCAAGCTTTCTATAAATGCACATGATGTGATGTTTACATTTTTCTATTTTAAGGAATATGAAAAATGTTGTGTTTTATATGAAATGTAAATGTAGCAAAAGTCTATATGAAATAAAGTCTAGTTATGCAAGACTTAAACCATAATCATGTTTTACTTAAAACTAAAGTTTACACTTTGTCGTTAACAAAACTTAGAAAAGATCGTAAAATATAAATAACGTTTTTAGACGATATTTGTATTAACAATCTCCCCCTTTTTGTTGATGACAAAACATAAACTTTGTTTTTAAGTAAATCACTAATTTTAGTGTTAAGTCTTTAAAAGTTTATATCTAAATTTGTTTTACTTAATTGATGAAAATCATTTTAAGTTATTAGAAGTTTTAGATATATTTTCTCCCCCGAAACAAAATAGAAGAGTTCCGAAGCGGAATGATGCAAATGCTCCCCCTTGGACAATACTCCCTGATGAGTGTGTAAATACTCATCATTTTTTTCGTATTTTAACTGCCAAAACACGTGAAAACACTCGGAAATACATCAAAATACTGAAAATATCCCAAAGATCGTGTTTTATATGTTTTAAATGCAAAATGATTAAAAACAAATGAAAATCGTACAAAGTTTGCATAATTGGCAGTTTCAGTCCCCCAACTTTCAAAACTTGACAAAATAGTCCCTGAGCATTTATTTTAAAAGAAAAGTCAAACCAAATTCTTAAAAGTTAAAATTTATCAAAAATGATCTTTGGGTGAAAAGCTTTCATAAAGTTACAAGTTTAGTCCCTGAAGTTTCACATTTGGCAAGTTTGGTCCTTGAACTTTTAGAATTGGCAGAAATGGCCCCTGGTGGAATATTTTGGAAGGAAAATGCAACTTTGGTCCTTGGAAAGTCACAAGTTGTCAAATTTGGTCCTTGGTTGAAGAAATTACAGTTTGGTCCCTCAAGTTTCAACAATTGTCAATTTTGGTCCCCGGGTGTTTCATTTTAGAAAATAAACTACAAAATATACCTTGGGAATTCGAGACTTGGCAAAATTGATCCTTGTGAGTACTTTGGTCAATTGGCAGAAAACACCCCTCAAAAATCAGAATTGCACTTTGGTCCTTGGGCTTGATTTATTTGGACCCTTACTAAACCTAACCCTTACACCTTTTATTCTAATAACCCATCAAACCTTATAACCCATTACCCTTACAACCCTTAAGCCCAACACCCATCAGCCCAATTCACCCCACCCCATTATAACTCTACACCCCGGTCAAAACCTCAGTCAACTCCTTCTTCTTCCCCCTTTTACCCGCCAAACATAAACAACCCCCATGCCTTTTTCCTGCTACACTCCATCCTCCCCTCAAAAGCATACCTCCTCACCTCCTCCAAGAAACCCCATCACATGTTGCCACTGCCAAGTCACCAATCCACAACCATTTGGGCGCCAAGACTGAATTGGATCAATGAGATCACCTCAGATAAAATTAAGGGTTGGGATTTGTCTACAAGAAGCACAAGTTGCATCCTGGAATGTTTTCTCTCAGAAAAGAAGCACAACAAGGGAGAGAAACCCTAATTAGTTTTAGTATAAATAGGCATCAATGTAAGCCTTCAATGGCATCCAATTTCCTTTGTATTTTCCTGTTTAAAGTTTAGTTCTCAGTTGTAATGAATTTTCTTTAAATCAATTTCAGTATTATTCAGTTTTTATAAACATTCAAATTTTCACTCAATTCACTTATTTCTTGCAAAGTTCTTGCATTTACTTTATTTGTGTTCAATTTGCTCTCAGAAGCTTTTACAAGCACTTTAGAAGTTATTTGAAGTTTTAAATCAAAGAAATTAACAGAAAAGAAAAAGAAAGGAAAATACAAGAAAAATACAAAAAAAATAAAAAAATGGTGGTTTCCAGATTTGAAGCAGAAAGAAGCATGGTTTTGGAATGGTTTAGAATCTCATGGGAGACATTAGGATAGTTTGGTTCATGGTTCTTGGTTTTGGAATTCATAGAAGCAAGTTGTAAGCAAATTTCCACTTTTCTTTGCATAATCTGCTAGACTGTATTATTATTATTGTTTACTGTAATTTCTTGTTTATTTATGATTATATAGTGTTAGTATAAGTTGGAATCTCAGTTTCATTTGTTAAAATTTATTCTTTGTTTTGAAATTCATGAATTCTGTGTTATTAGGGGTGTTTGGAACAAGTAATTATGCTAGGATATAGTTGGTATTAGGGTTTAGGGGTTGCTTGCTTACTGTCATTAGATTCAATATAGTCAATTTTGACCATTTACTTGGTCACTTTTATACAAAAAAGTCAAAGTTTGCTTATCCTCCTCTTGGCAGTTAACTGTTGTGGTTTTCAGTTGAGTAATCTTTACATTAAGCTTAGAACTTGTTCCTATGGTTTAAATAAGCTTCATTCCAACTTAATACAACATAATTAATAGCCTAGGATCAACACAAACTCAGTTTAGTCAACATTTGTGAAAAATTGAAAAAGTCAAAAATGTATGCTGATGGAAAATGGGACAGATTTCATAAGCAATTGTAGGACTCATTTCTGGGGTAGATAACAAGATTTTTGGTTTTCTGTGAACCTTGGTAGCTTGTTTACTTAAATCAAAAAGAAATTTACAATTTGGAAATCATTTGATCACTTAAATATGGTTCCAAAGTTGAGTGTTTGACTGTGCACCTCCCTTGCACCCAGGTTTTTGTAAGATTTCTAGTGACCATAAGTTGGTCAAATCTGGACCAATTAGTGTAATATTTGTTGTTTTAAGTAGTCCCCTAGGTCAACTTTAGGAGTTAGGAGTTAGTACTTATCTAGTGCTTAATAATAAGCCTTCCTTTGGGCTTATTTTAGACTGCTGCTGCTGCTACTTTCTTTTTGTTTCAGATTCATGTACTGAGCTTGTTACTTGTTTGTTGTTTTTGATTTGTTGTTGTTCTTTGTTATTGTTCTTGATTTTGTTACTGTTCCTGTTGATTCTCTTGTTTGATATTTGTTGTTGTTATCAATTGTTGTCATCTTTAAGTAGGCATATAAAGAAGAAAAGAAGATGAAAATAGGTAATATGATAAGTGTGAATAGAATTTTGAACTATAAAACATAAATAGCAAAACGTGGGCTTATGATTATTCAGTTAAGCTTTATGGGCTCACAGTGGATCATAAGCCAATAAGCTTGAAAAGCTTACAGTGTAAAACAAAGATAAAATGAGTAGGTACAAGTATAAAAGATATTATTAACAAGCACTGCACTGGATAGCCAAATAAGCTAACAAAAAGCAAATAAGCAATTCCATTACACTGCAAACCAAACACCCTGCAGTCACTTTCATGGCCAATTTTAGCTTATGGAATAAGCTCAAAAAGCCAAATAAGTTGGGATTATGCAAGTTGGTCTGGTGGGCTTTCCAAAAAGCTCAAGCTCACATAGTGGGGTCCACTAGTGAGCTTGTGAAGAGCTTA
This sequence comes from Artemisia annua, assembly GCA_014162995.1. Classification (NCBI taxonomy): domain Eukaryota; kingdom Viridiplantae; phylum Streptophyta; class Magnoliopsida; order Asterales; family Asteraceae; genus Artemisia; species Artemisia annua. Next base: position 123,181 of record LBNU01020506.1, on the reverse strand, counting down.
TGAAAAACCAACCATATCACTGAGTATACTGGTTACCAGTATACACAATCATATGGGGACAAACAAAAAGCCCATTGCAGCCTTATCAAATAAGCTGCAATGTGAAATTGAGCATAGGGACTTAAGTGTGGTGGCTTGGCTTCTCAAAGAACCAACTCTCACAATCTAAGTCCAAGGAATAAGCCTTTTGTGAGCTTGTGAAGTTGCTCAACTTCACTGTTTTACCAGTGAAGTGAGTGGTTTTGGAACAAAAATTGTGGGTGAGAAAAAGTAGTAAATTAAGCTAAAGATTGGAAAATAAGCTTACACATAACAACTAGGCCACAAGGGCTTCTAATAACAACAACAAGCTCAGCCACAAGACCAAAGATCAACAAGCTACAAGCTTGTGAACTTGGCTTGTGGACTGAGAGACAGGGCAAAAACAGGCTAAAATAAGCACTCCAATAAGCTATTAAACATGCACAATAAAAATTCACAAAATTACCACAGATAGATTAGCAACAAAACTAAAATACCCTAAGAGCATTTAACCTAAAACTTAAAAACAAAGCTACAACGAAAATCANTTTGCTTACTTAAGCTTATAGCTGTTGATTTTGAATTCAGCTTGGTAGTTAACAAAACAAAGAAAACAAATTTTTGAAATCTTTTGATTCTTGAATCTTTTTTTAATGTTCTGCTATTGTTTTGTTTTTTGTTGTTTGTTGGCCGTGCGCTGCTTTTTTTCATTTCGGCCTGTCTTTTTTTTTTTCCGTGTTTTTTTTTTTTTTTTTTTTTTTTTTTTTTTTTGTTTTTTTTTTTTTTTTTTTTTTTTTTTTTTTTTTTTATTTTTTTTTTATTTTTTTTTGGCCTTTTCCGCGAGCCTGTGTTTTTTTAAATTAAGGAGTTTAAATAGGTTTTTTGGTTGTTGATAGTCTTTTCCAAGAAAAGAAGTCGGAGGTGTGTTTTTGTGTTTGGTGTTCTTTGGTGGAAAGCAGTTAACAAGGAAGGAAAGAAAAAAATAGATAATAACAAAATTTTATGCAAAAAAATAGGGTCGAACCCCTGACCTGCTAGCCTTCCCACAGAACAACCACACAAACACCCAGTAACCCACTGCGCCCTAGGGACTTTCAGTAACTGTCCCTCTGTTTTTTATTAAACCACTTTTGCCTTTTAGCTCTGAACTTTGGCTTTTACTTATTCTCTCTGGCTTAATTAGGACTGCCCACTCCTTATTTATTATTTCTTAGTTCAACTGTACAACCTTGTCAGTATTTTCCAAAATGAATTTTGCAGATTGTATCTGACGGTTAGTTTTACGTGATTATTAAATGTAATTAGTTTAAAATCGTTTTGTAATTCATAAGTAATTAGAAGTTTTATCGAATTTTTAATTTTCTTTTTCCAAAATTGTTCTTTTGTGCTTTGTAGTGCGTTAGAAAATTTGTTTTTATGCCCGGTCAGCTTGTCGTAGTTTTAAAGATGTCAGCGTTGTGTGCATTTGGCGGTTGAACGTTATTTAGAATAAACGTGCGCGCTGTTATTTGAGATACTTATTCTTTAAGATTCCCATACCTAGTTTGGATTCCCGTTGAGATATTTTTAGATTTCCTTAGTTTGCCAATTGCCTTTTGTTCCCTTTAGGTTAATTCATTTTCTCCTCGTTCGTTAACCTCCAATTTCGTTAAGTCTTAAGCTACATAGAAACAAACAATCTTTCCACCGAAACATACAAGTGTCTTTAATCTCGATTCTTTCACGAAGCTTTCATTCACTCTCGTTGGGGGGTACGATCGGGAAATCACTTCCCGGTCTCACAAATAATCACATTGCACGAGTTTACGAGGTAATTTTTCCTAAAGTAGGTTACTTGTATTTCTCAACGTCTGTGTCACTCACATAACATTGACTCACTGTTGTTGATATTTTTGGATACCTGTTGTTTTACACACCAGAAAACAACTGAATCAGGTGATGCCTCGGTAATTATATTGCTTAGTTATTGGAATGACATGTTATTCATGAATAGTCTTTGTTTCTCTCTAACTATTTGATATAATATAGTGTTTATAGTCTATTTATGATACATCTAACATGCCTTTAAATGCTTTAACTCTATACTGTCTCATCATCTATAGTAGTTATTCTTGCGCTTTAGATCTTACAACCCTTATTCATAAGAACCTTCAGTGTCACAATCCGAGTAGGTCATATAGTCTAAAAATGGTCGTGGTGCTCTAGAGTCTCCATGCGATAGTCACTCCCCATTCATCTTCTTGCTTTCCTTCCAAACAAATCACTCCGTTTGTCAAGGAGATATTTAAGATACTAATTCTTTAGTAGGTGTGACACCTTAAATATTTCGTCTGAAATGTTTAAGTATTTTGGTAATTAGGCAAAATGCAAATTAAATGGTCATCATTGTTCATGGTCTACTTCTTGAGTCATGACTCTATACCGGGTATGATAGATGCAAAGCACCTCTCCAATCCACCTTTAGAAAACCTCCCTTTGCATGCGTATCCGTCATCCTTGCGTGTCATTGTCAAGATCATCGTTTAGTGTTGGTTTGTCTTTATTTGTGTTCGCACTCTATGTCCGGATGAGTCACGAATTTAATGAGAAGGGAAAACACACTCAGCTCCAGCATATGTATCCTTCGTACCTAAGCTTAAACCTCATAACCCTTCTTCATACGTATCTCCTCAAACCACCCAATGTGAGATTTGAAAATACCGATAGTCACAAGTCCCAAATGGTATCCAAAGCTTACATAAAGCCCAATCTGTGTCAGTACTTCACTGTTTTACCAGTGAAGTGAGTGGTTTTGGAACAAAAATTGTGGGTGAGAAAAAGTAGTAAATTAAGCTAAAGATTGGAAAATAAGCTTACACATAACAACTAGGCCACAAGGGCTTCTAATAACAACAACAAGCTCAGCCACAAGACCAAAGATCAACAAGCTACAAGCTTGTGAACTTGGCTTGTGGACTGAGAGACAGGGCAAAAACAGGCTAAAATAAGCACTCCAATAAGCTATTAAACATGCACAATAAAAATTCACAAAATTACCACAGATAGATTAGCAACAAAACTAAAATACCCTAAGAGCATTTAACCTAAAACTTAAAAACAAAGCTACAACGAAAATCACTAGATAATTCAAAAACTGGAAAACATGAATTTTTGACTTTTTATGTTTATGAACAAAGTTGACTTTTGTGAACTTTGGACTGAATTTAAACACTGATTATGTTATAATATGTTACAGGAACATGAAATAAACAAGGATAAACAACATTTAAACACATATGCAAGATTTTAGGTTATAACAACCTCACAGTACTCATTTAGAAGATCAAATTGTCAAGTTTGACTTCCACATGCTATACCACTTAGTTTAAGTCATCACTGAGATACTTAGACCATATTAAGCATAACTCAAAGAAGAATAACACCATACATAGTCTAGAACACAGATAAACCATCATAACCAAACAATCCTTTAATGAAATCAAATTGTGCTTTACAAACCATGAGACTGTATAAACTTAGTTTATCAAATCCAGAGGATCCAAGATGTCAAATTGGACCTTTTTCAGCTTAGATATGGTGTCAAGCAAACCTAAACCTATGATTTTCAAAATTCATCTTAGTGACTGCCAAAATGATTTTTCAAAGCATTAATTGATTCCAACACATAAACACTAAAACTTAAACTCTAGAAACACTAAACAACAACAAATGAACATAATTTAACAGACTAACAACAATAATAACAACAAATTAACAAGAATCACTCAAACTCATTTTCACAGTGAAAAATGAGGTTTAAAGCAACTCTCTAAACTAACACATAAACATATAAGATTAAACTTTAAAAACATTGAATAACATCAAATAAACATAAAAAACAAGAAATCAAAGCACAAGAACATTGAAACAGTAAATTGCAAAATTTAAAGGAAAAAAGGCTTACAAGTGAATCAAGCTGAGACTGTGGAACCAAGGACCAAACCATATTCCTATAGCCTCCCAAAAGGCTCTAGTACCCATGGCAATCCAAAATAGCCATGCTCCAAGCAGAATTCACCATGGACCCATATTTTTTTATTTTATTTTCTATTTTCTCCATTTTTTAGTGATTTTTCTATTTTTAAATTCTAAACTGAATTATGGTTTCTAAAAGCTTTAAAGCTTTTGTCAGGAGCTTATGTGGCCTATTGAGTCCATAAAACAACTAAGAATAACAACAATAATTTAAATGACATGAAATTTAAATGACAGTTAAGTAAAACATGGAATTTAAAAGATGCTTGAAATTAAACTGAAAAGATTGTTTCATTACACTAATTTAAAGGAAATTACAACATTTTAAACTGAAAATTACATTTAATTTAAAGAAAGCAGATAAAGACTAAACTATGTGACAATGGCCGAAGCCAAGGTGGTGTTTTCTTCTCCTTCTTCTCTCTTTTATAGCCTTCTGAGTTCCACTTGATGTTCCAGTCAAATCCCACTTTAAATTGTAGCCATTGGATGTCTAGAAATGATCTTGGCCGTTTAACTCATTTTGGCGCCAAAAGTGGGAAAGTGCAATTTGCACTGTTGTATACCAATTGGGTTGTGGTTTATAGGGTAGGGTAGGGTGGGGTGGTGGAGGTGATGGGTTTTGCAGATGGTGAGGTGGAAGGCTAGGAGTGGTGGGGATGAAAGGTTGCAGGCACAAGTGGTGATGGAGAAGGAGGGAAAGGGGAGAGGTCAAACGTGGGTTTGACTGGGGTTTGACCTGGTATAACTATCGGGGGGAGTTATAAGGGGTTTGGGTTATTTGTTGGGCTTGTGGGGGTGATTGGGCCACAGGTGTAAAAGGGGTGGGCTAGGTTAGTGTTGGGTTGTGTTTTTTAATAGGTTTAGTGTAAATGGGTTTAGGATAATAAAAGGGTAAGGTTTGGTTTAGTGTAAATATTACAAGGGCCAAAATTGTAATTTCCTGAAAATTGAGGGGCCTGAAATGTAAACTTTCCAAAGTTATCATAAGGGTTGAAATTGCCAAGTGTGAATAGTACAAGGGCTGTAGATGATAATTTCCATTTTTACATCTCCAAGGACTATTTCTGCCAAACTTTGAAACTTCAGGGACCATTCTTGTAAATTCACCAATCTTTTCACCCAAGGACTATTCCTGCCAAAGATGAGTAGCACAAGGACCAAAATTGATTTTTTCAAAGTTTTTAAATCCCAGGGACCATTTTTGTCAATTTTGCAAAATGCAGGGACTAAACTTGTAATTTTATGAAATTTCACACCAAAGGACTAAATATGATTATTTGTGATTTCAAAAGGACCTTTGGTGACTTTTTATTAAAAATAAGTACTTAGGGACTATTTTTGTCAATTTTTGATAGTTGAGGGACTGAAACTGCCAATTGTGCAAACTTTGTTCGTTTTTTATCTGTTTTTGATCTTTTTGCATCTGAAACATATAAAACACACTTTTGGAATATTTTCACTATTTTGATGCATATTTGGGTGTTTTTGGATGTTTTGGCAGTTCAAATGGGATCAAAATGATGAGTATTTACACACTCATCACGGGTTATTCGGTTTATTCGGTTCGGTTAGTTCGGTTAAAAAAATTTCTGGGTCAAACCGAAAACCGAACTGAACCGAATTCAAATTTGATTCAACCGAACCGAAAACCGAACCGAATAACCGAAACCGAACCGAATATCCGAATTACATAATTTTAATTATTTTTTCATTTAATTATATATGGTTTTTGCACAAATTTTTTTCTTCAAGCTCAAATAATGATATATTTATACTAAAAATGAGTTTTAGTAAATTTTTTTTCATATAAATACATAGAAAAATGTTATATTTATACTAAAAAAGAGTTTTAGTTAATATTTTTTTTCATATAAATACATAGAAAATATATATTTATAAGAATTCGGTTTTCGGTTTTCATTGCCAAACCCATATCCAAACCGATAACCGAATATTTAGTTCGGTTCGGTTCGGTTATGACAAATTCGGTTCGGTTTTTTTGGTTCGGTTCGGTTTTTTTGGTTCGGTTCGGTTTCAGTTTTCGGTTAATGTGGATATTACCTGATCCGTGAACACCCCTAACTTAAATCTTCGATAAAAGAACTGGATTTTAAAACATTGGACCGTAGTGACTTGATGGTATTAACTTTTTTCAAAAGTAACAAGTTTGACTACGTAAATAAAATGAGGTTGACACTTCTATAGTTTGACTTTAAAAGTTTGCCTGTACCTTTTTGGCCCTAGAGGCATAGAGGCTATAGAGCCCAAGGCAGAATAATCTTTTCCGAAACAAAAATGGTGACAACACTTTTATGGCGTCAAATGGAAGATCAAAAGAAGTTTTAAAAGATATGTTTTAAAGAGACAAAATGTTATTTTTGAGTCATTTTCACTCCATATATGTACGTAATAGTCGTAGAAAATTAAATTGCAATCTCATATATCACTTGCCCATCACACATATTCATATCCAATATCCATGAATAGCAATGTACCCAAAAACAAAAAAGTATTCAAAAGGTCACATATGATAGTACATCTTTATTACTATGTGCCCATAAGCTAAAAATATGAATAATCAGCTAGCTATGCGTCAGATTTTCTTTAAACACTTCTCTTGTAAGGTACGAGACGAGATGGTTGGTTTTCGTTGCAGTCACGCTCCCTATCTAACAATTCAAGGCTTTCGACAAACGTTTCCATACCCGACTTATAACAAAAATCACCAAATAGGACAACCTTTGGGAACAATTGTATCACAAGATTAAAAATTCTAAACCAAGATGCAACATTGTTGCACCTTTTCCTCATCCAAACACGGGTAGTAGTATTTGCAACCAAATATCCTTGGATGTTCGTTAGTTGTCTAATTTCCGAATTGGGTTCTGGAGGGTCAATCTTACCGAATATGTGAGTTCTCAAATTGAATGTTATTATAAAATCATGGCCTGTTTCATCAGATTCATTTACATAACTTCCTGCAACCCAATGCAATGCTCCGTTAACAAAACAAGCTCGTGATTCCAGTTCATTAAATGGAGGGGGAGTTGCAGCCACCCCACATCACTCGCCATTCTTCATGGAGTATACTAGTGGAATTCCAACAATTTCTCTATCTCTAAAGAAAGATATTGTCGCAATCTTGTAATCATTAGTGATGGGATCAAAACCAAAACCGGATGCTATATGAAAGGCTTCAGAATAATCTCTGTAGAAAGGATGATCAGGTACAATTACTTTGCATCTAATTGTAGGGTTCCACAAGATAATCTTGAATTTACTATCAACAAGGCAAAGAACTCCTTTACATGAACCAACCATTTTGAAATCACGGATAGGGAACTCAAGTTTTGTTTGACCCTTGAACAATCTATGTATTGGGCGTAAAGGCAATTGGCTTTCTATAACTTTTGTAAAAAAGATACCTTCATTTGCATTTGGAACTTGTTGTCTAAGAAGGACTTTTTGCATGTTTTTTAGAGATCGAAGAGTGTACCTATGGACGAAATCAGGGCTTGCTATACAATTATACCATGACTTGGAGACAGATGTAAATCGTATGATTGTTTTGGGAGGCAGTCTTTGTAAAATTTCAACAATCAACTCTTCGCACAAATATTCAGACATTGTGTGATTCTACAAATGTTTTAAGGACATGAAAAAGATTAGATAAAACATGAATGTTGTTTGCTGATTTTGTGTATCTTAATTGCCAAATACTTAACTAAAAGTCTCTAACTATTATTATCATGACACAAACGTATAAACAATTATAAATGAGTCATAAAATCACTCACCCGAAGATCAGAACTGAGAAAGAAGCTTTTTATTATCTCGAAGGAAATATTTCGGCAGTGATTATTTCGATGAGAAGATTGGTGACATTTTCTAGGGCTTATATAATTCTTACTCTATCAAATTTCGTTCTAGGGCCCATTTGTTGCTTAAATTATACTTAGGGTATGTTTGGTAAAATTAGCTGTAAGCTGTAAACTGTAAGCTGTAAGCTGTTAACTGTAAAGCTATTAATATTAGCTACAAGCTGTATTATTTTTTCAATAAAAGTGTTTGGTAAGTTAGCTGTTAAATGTAATTATAAGATGTAAAATGACATAAAAGGACATATCTATAATTATAAATAAATGTTTGGAGGGTATATAAGTAATTTAAAGTTTTAACAGCTCTAAGAATTTTAAAAAGCTTCATGAATCAGCTTTTTATTTTGGAGCTATTTGTTTGACATAAAAGCTTAAAGTTAATGCATCCAAACGGAGCTTTTATTTTAGATGAGATTATTTTTGTAACAAAAAGCTAACAGCTCCCCCAAAAAGCCCATACCAAACAGGCCCTTATTGTATAATTTCAATATTTCATCATAAGCCCAGCCCGATATATTTATTGTGATATATACTCGTGGAGTGTGTAAGCTAATAGATACAATGCTTTGCTTTAGATACTAAAGTCTATTCACAATTCACCAAAGGGTATAAGATTCGGAATTGGTGACTTTGCCCGTAAGGATATTACCAGTTTGTATTAGGTGGAGATGAGATCATGTATGATATTACTTTTATTCTCAGCTATTTGAAAATGACTTCAGCTGATGATATGTTGGTAACCACTTCCAATCAACTTCAATAATTGAATGAGTTTCTCATTCTGCACACAGCCTTATGTTCTATTCATAATTCTTTTATTCTCTCAAAACTAAAATTTTGAAAATTTTCTTATTATTAAAGATCTGCGTCATAACATACAAGAAAAGTTCTTATTAGAATGGGCATATAACATTCATTTCCGCAGCGAAGGTACCACATGATTAAAGAATGAAGAGTTTGCCATAAAATCTAATTAAAACCAAAATCAAATTCACGATCAGAGTCCGAATCAAATCCAAAATCAAAATCAAAATCATTAGACTTGGTGAAGAATGGTCGCCTGACTGGCCTAACAGTCGGCCCAGACCGCCTAATAGCTAGAAGGTTGTACTATACCTGGCCAATTTTTCTTTCTGCACAAATTTTTTGTCTATAACAGTTTGACTTTGTGTTGTCTAACAGCTCAAGGCTTTCACCATATGTAATCATGTCAACTCCACAAGAAGCATTAAACTTTGCAACCACTGAGCAGACTCCTGTTTCAAGATTATAAGCTTTATAACCCTCATTCTCAACGTAGAACAATAGATCACCATTGATGGTCAGCTGCAAAATATTTCTCACAACTTTTGGAAAATCTCTTAATCGAAACGCAAGAGACCAATAAGCAGTGTTATTGTTTTCTTTCCTCACATAAATCGTATGATTATGATATTCATTAGCAATCACAGCTAAAGAACCACTGATGATTGTTAGATGTCTTCTTTTACAACTAGCTTCTGGCAAAGAAATCTTGCCAAAAACATTAGTACTTACATTGAATGTTATTATGTAAGGGGGAGTTGTTATGTAAGGGGGAGTTTCTATGTCATCATCTGATTGACAGGAGACCACCCAATGCAATACTCCATTGACCAAACACGCACGTGGATACATATAATAAAACGGAGTGGTAGGAAAAGCAATCTCACACCAAGTGCCTGTCTTCATAGAGCAAACCAACGATTTTTTTACATGTTGTTCATGCAATATTGCCACAATTTTGTAATCATTGGTGATTGGGTCGAAACCGAAACCTACTGGTACATGAAAGGATCTCAAAGACGGGTGATAAGGTAAGATTAGTATGCGCCGAAGTGAAGGGTTCCATATACTAATACCTGTCGAAGAATCAAGTAGACAGAGAAGTCCATTACATGAACCAACAATCTTACCCATAGGGAAGTCCAGTGCTGTTATGCTCATAACACATTCAGTATGTAACATAATTTGGTCTTCTGAATGTAGTGTATACACGTCTGCACTCTTATCATCTCTTTCATTGAATTTATGTCTGATAAGGATTTTATGAGGTTTTCCCACAGAATGACGGATTTGCTTGCATTTGAAATCAGGGCTAGAAATATGAGAGCACCATGATTTGGAAAGAGATCTAAACCTGAGAAGTGTTTTGAGTGGTAGTCTTTGAAAGATTTCACCAATCATCTCTTCACATATATAGTCTGACATTGTTGAATCTACAAAATAGAATTTACTTTTTTTAATAAGGCTACAATAAAATCAAGCATCTCAATNCATTGAATGTTATTATGTAAGGGGGAGTTGTTATGTAAGGGGGAGTTTCTATGTCATCATCTGATTGACAGGAGACCACCCAATGCAATACTCCATTGACCAAACACGCACGTGGATACATATAATAAAACGGAGTGGTAGGAAAAGCAATCTCACACCAAGTGCCTGTCTTCATAGAGCAAACCAACGATTTTTTTACATGTTGTTCATGCAATATTGCCACAATTTTGTAATCATTGGTGATTGGGTCGAAACCGAAACCTACTGGTACATGAAAGGATCTCAAAGACGGGTGATAAGGTAAGATTAGTATGCGCCGAAGTGAAGGGTTCCATATACTAATACCGGTCGAAGAATCAAGTAGACAGAGAAGTCCATTACATGAACCAACAATCTTACCCATAGGGAAGTCCAGTGCTGTTATGCTCATAACACATTCAGTATGTAACATAATTTGGTCTTCTGAATGTAGTGTATACACGTCTGCACTCTTATCATCTCTTTCATTGAATTTATGTCTGATAAGGATTTTATGAGGTTTTCCCACAGAATGACGGATTTGCTTGCATTTGAAATCAGGGCTAGAAATATGAGAGCACCATGATTTGGAAAGAGATCTAAACCTGAGAAGTGTTTTGAGTGGTAGTCTTTGAAAGATTTCACCAATCATCTCTTCACATATATAGTCTGACATTGTTGAATCTACAAAATAGAATTTACTTTTTTTAATAAGGCTACAATAAAATCAAGCATCTCAATTCCTCACCAGTCAACTCTACTTTGAAAAGGCAGGGTTAAAAAATCGAGTATTCTATTAGGAAAGATATGTTAAACGTCTACAACCGAAGCTCAAGTAAGTTTTCGAAGGGTGTTGTACAGTTTCTGAAATGATATATGTATTTTGTAATATTTTATATATTTAAAATGAATCTTGATTGGAATTCTGAGCAGCTTGAGTCAGTAAGGTATGCGTCGAGGATGGTAAATCAAAAACAATAGTGGCTTGAGCCTTGAGGATTGATTAATGAAAAACATCAAGAGTTGTTTGATATTTAATATGTATCAACCACGAAAACAAAACAGGCCAAAATGATGGCCATTAGTCTCAAATCAGATTCTTAAAAGTAATTTTTGCAGTGATCCGGATTTCAGTGTGTTCAAGTCTTTTAATGAAAATTTATTCGAAGCAATGTGGAAAGAGCTTTAAGAATTGTTACTAGTTAACCTCTGTAGGCAATCAAAGTTCGATCTATAAATCAATCAGAGTGTTTGGTTGATAAGGTGCTAGCAAAAAGGTGCTTGTATGCTCGAGGTAAATTTAAAAATGAGGGCCACCCTACACGATTGAGGGTCTTAGCTAGTTTGTATTTCCGCATTGAAGTTTATGTCCTGATTCATGCTAAGAGTTTCTTATATTTTAGAGCTTTATAGAGAAGTGTATCAAAGGTAAAGCTGCTATATATAACTAGAGGGCTTCCAATTTTTACGACCAACAATTTTAATAATTTCTAGGCCATGTCAGTAAATATGCATGTTAGTGTCTTTGTGTGCATATAGATATATAATAGTGAACAAGGTCTTCTTTAGAATTTTAGAGCATCTAAAGTGTATGCTACTCTCTGCTAAGGTGTGGGAACTCACTCTAATTCAAGTAAAATTGTGAGTCCGAGCAGTGATTGGAGAACAATTTTGGAGGAACTCACTCTAATTCCAGTAAAATTGTGTCCGAGCAGTGATTGGAGAACAATTTTGGAGGAACTCACTCTAATTCCAAATAAGATTGTTTCAGAACAAGAAAATTGTCAAAGAAATATAAGATTGTTTCAGAACTAGAAAAGAGATTGGTCTGCGTTATGAGGAAATATTGAAGAAACAATGAAATTAAGATTGACAAGCCTAAAGTTTATGGATTCTGCTAATGTTAGAGATTTATTCTTGTTATGGGGAATTGATAAAAGAAGATAGCTCAAATTGGGCATAAAAGAATGGTTGACCAGATGGCTTGTGCAGATAAAGGGGTATTTTGATACTCAGTTTTAGTTATGATGTAAATTGAATTTGGTGATAGCAGATGGCTAATTAATTCATTCTGTGGGAGCTATGAGACAGCAGGATGATTGATGGTTCTGATATATAGTTTAGATGAGAAATCATAAGGTAAATTTCCTGCTATGGTATTTGGACCCAGGTATATCTTCTCTACAAAGTTGATGCTGATGCAGTTGGGTCTAATCTGAGTGAATAATGCATGCTAAGCATCAACAAAAGGAAGACTAAATTGGTTTCCTATGACTTTAAAAATGCATAAGTTGAGGTTCAAGAAAAATTCTGCAAATGTTAATGGTTTTTACTTTTTAACCTTCTTTCTCAGTCCTTCATCTGCTTATTGAAGACTGAATTCATATTGTTCATTTAATTAGATGGCCTTGTACCTTAGAAAACATATGTTACCTTAACACTTCGAATTTTCTAACACTCTTTTCAGTAGGCCTTGGTAAGGTAATTGAAAAGCATTGTTTGTTACGATCAATGTGTAAGGTTCTTGTTTTTTCAAAATGAAGGCTTCCTATTGAGAAGGGTAAATGAACAAGGAGGGCAATGCAAGTTGCTAGGAATAGAGAGTTGTGAAAGATGAGACTTCTTGGTCATACATTGCATTGCCAAAGGAGGATAGGATGGATCACATTGGCTTGGCTTACCAGTCTTGATGATGCCATTTTTGTTTCATGATCTATACTGTGCTAGTGAGGGTGGTGCTACTAATATAGGCTAGGTTGTGAGGCTGAATTGGAAATGCAGTCAAACTGGTTTTAAGCCACCATTTGGTGATGACAGGAGGGCTATAGTCTACAGGATGATGCCATTCACTGAGGTTCTCATAGTACATTTAGGTGTGTAGATGAAGAGAATTTAAATGGGCTATTTAGGACTGATTTGAAATGGAAGTGTAATCATGAGACTATGGTTTTTGGTGAATCGGTGAATTCTAGTGAATGATATGGAGATCACATGGTGCAGCATCATAGAGATTGTTGTTATGCTGTCTGCACTTGCAGAAAGTTAGATATGTGTCTCTATGTCGAATTCCAATTTTAGTATTTCAGTTCTGTATAAATTGGTTGTTGGGGTATGTCCATAGCCAATTAGTTATTTGATGTATAGTTTTTGATGATAATAATATATATTCACCTCTATTCACCAAAAAAAAAGGTGTATGCTAAGTAGATTAAACTTTTCCGAAAAAGGTTTTGTCGAACACAGTTTATTCTCTCATTATCTGTGTTTGCAAACACAATTAATAGATCATATTACGAACACCCTCTATGTTTGCTTGGTTTATAAAAATATTATTTACTCATTTTCTCCTTCATAAGCAAGATGCAAATTAACAACACATAATTATCGTTAAACATGATCTGAAAGCTAAATAATCATTATCATCACTCAAATAAAATACACAGGAACAGATAAAAAGTACTCACCAGAAAGTGTATCAAACTGAGCAACTAAAAATGTAGGTCGTAAGGGTTCTAGGGTTTAGATAAATTATAAGCTGGGAGGCCCGGTAACTTCGATTGTAAGAATTTCATATATTACTATTATCTCCCTTAAACTTTGATAAATAGCATGATTCAATGCAACAAGATAATATTAAGTTAAGAAAAAAATTTAGCTGCAAATAATAGATTTTTTAAAATTTAGAACGGTACTCTCTCCGTCCCAAAATTATTGTCCAGTTTGAATTTTCAAAGTCAAACTGGTTCAACTTTGACCATAAATATATTTTTTATTATATAATACTTGATGAAAAATTATACCATTGAAAAGTACACTTAAAACACAATCCATTTATATATTTTGCATCAAATATTATGTAACACCCACAAAAATATTTAAGGTCAAAGTTGAAGAAGAAAGACTAAAAAAGTCAATAGTGGACAATAAATTTGGGACGGAGGGAGTGTAATTTACTTCTTTGTTTTGCCAAAAACTCGTATATATAAGGGAAAATTTCCGAAATAGACCGGTTGTACTATAACTGATCACTTTCCAGACCTTTTCTCTCTCTCTCTCTCTCTTTCTTTTTATTTTTTTATTTTTTATTATTTTTTTATTTTTTTGAGAAAAAAATATACCAAAGGCAACTTGTGCTGTTTGAACCACAAATCGACACGTGTCAACGACAATCAAGAAGTGTCCCAAGTACTAAATTTGAAATGACTAAATTACCCCTCTATGCTAAATGTTATTACAAATATTAGTAAATTAAATATTCAACTGGTCTTTACACACACATAAACATCACATTCATGATGGCCACCATACAACACAATCTTGATATATATTTACCTATAAAAAGTTCCAGCAATACTATTTCGATATACTTACTTAAAAATAGTTTCATACAAGAGGTCCAATAAGTAAACCAAAACGCCAACACCTACCACATTCAGCGTCACCCATCAGATCTACCGTCCTCACCACCACAATCATCCACAAGATCTGTCATCATGACCACCACCATCGTCCACCAAACAATGACAACACCAAGAACATTTAATGTGGACCATTTCTTATATCATCCTTGCGGGTAGAGTACCATACCGTCACATGTAGATCTACAAAAGCTGACAATTAGTTTAGTCCAAGACAAAGAAAACCAAAAGAGGAAAATGGTGATACGGTAACCACCATCAACGCCGGTTAGCAGCAGTGGACGACGGCTAGCAGTGACCAACAACAAGAATACAAAAATATGGATTAAAATTGTGAGGAATAATTTGGGTTTAAATGTGTTTGTTTGTAAATATGTTTTGTAGTATTTCAATTTAGATTTAAGGTTATTTTTTATTTGTTGATACTATGTAGTTAGTCTCGCCGATATCTCGGATATCGCCCCTAGAAATAATCTCGGATCAAAATATCGCCCCCAAATCTCGGATCCGATAATATTGCGAGATTGGCCAATATTTTGAAATCGGCGATATTTACGAGATTTTGGAGAGATTTTAAGAATTATAATTTTTCCGTGTTTTTTGGCAGCACGTCGGTCAACGCCAGTCAACGCACCTCTAACTTCATATCTAAGGTTTGTTTTTTAAATTCCCACCTCTTTTCACACAAGTTACCACTCCACTACTTGTAACTTCCAATGAGCACTAATTGAAACACATTTCTAGGATTTTCTTGGTTTTGTTTAATTTGGGCTGGAGGTTATTTCTTGAACAGAGAGAGAAGAAGGTGTTGAAGAGGAGGGTGATGAGAGAAAAGTGGGGGCTGTTATTGATATTAATGTAACCGTAATAATACTAGGTACTGCACAAAAAAATATAATTATACTATGTATACGGTTTTATAGCCCAAAACATATAAAATAGGCTCAACAAATAATTTAGTGAGTTTAATAAAAGATCAAAACTTAATCAAAATCACACATAATATAAATTTTGCAACATATACAAAAGATATATAATTAAAAATAATAAAATATTAATAAAATTATTAAAAATATAAAAACCGATATCTCACCACGATGGCCGCTATTTTAAATCTCGGACCTTGAACGATATTTGATTTTTGACAGAGATAACTACATAGGTTGATATGAGTGTTTTTGATAGTTGGGTTTTGTTCATTCTGGTTTTGTAACTGTTTGATGAAGCTTTGATTGTCGATGTGATCATCTCTTCTTAATGAATATTATATATTGTAGATCGAGTGTTTTTTTTTAGATAGGAGGTGAGTATTTTTTTGATGAGTCTGTGATGTTTATGATGATAATAAAGGTGACCGGATTATGGATTTATCACCGAAATGGTGTCACCGGATTCTGAGTTATCACCGGAATCCGCATTTTGCAATAAGTTTTGGTACTGAAAGGTATTTTAGTCAATAGACAAGAATTGTCCAATATGCAGTTGCCCGCGGTTTAGTATCGGCTCACCTAAAAAATAATTTATAAAGTGATCAGTAATAGGGCAACTGGTTTACTTCGGGAATTTTCCCTAAAGGTAATAAAAGCAAGGTTACTAAGTTTATATTTATTGAATGATATGAATGGCAAACACTAGTGCACCATTTTATTGGAAAATATATTTACACGTTTGACAACTAAATATTGTCTCGCAAAAACTTGTTATATGGTTCAACTGTTTCTGTAACTATTATCGAGTATAAGTCCCTTAGGGCGACCAATAGCCTCTTTTTTCAGCTTTGCCTACATGTACTTCTGTATCCAGATGGTTATCTGGCCGCAATAGGAGATTACAAGCAATAAGTGATGAAATCAATATAAATGAACCAACAACATGAATCATGATGACAATTGCAAGTACTACTAGCATCATTCTCAGTTCAAGAAATAATATAAGACGTATGGAACATTATGAAAATAGGAGTATATCTGGGGAAAAAAATAATAATAAAAAAAATAAAAATAAAAAAATAAAAAACGAGGGTACAAAAAAATAAAAATATGTCATTCTATAAGAAACTTCAAGATATAATTCCTGTTGTTATCAAGAAAATAAATCGACATATCCAGTTAACATTTTTTTCTGCACTATACAGACTGCAACTAGCTAGTATTTAAATTTCTGTATGTATAGTAGCTAAGGTTTTTCTTTTTCTGCTGCTTCTCTTTTCTTGTCCATGACAATTCAACTTTATGTCTAACAAATCAAGGCTTTCCACATACGTTTGCACATCAAGATCATGAGAATCTCGAAAATGTACATCCATGGAGCGTACCCCTGTCTCAGGATTATAGCCCACAAACAAGTCACCATTAACGTTGAGCAACAAATGGCCATTAGTCATCAATTGCAAAGCATTTTTCACTCCCCGTTCAAAATAAGGACCTTTCAGTTCAGAAAAAAGCGACCAAGAATTAAAGTTATTGTACTCTTTCATCACCCAAGTCCGATGAGTATGATCATGAGCACTAGATGCCACAGCTAGAGAACCATTGATGACTGTTAGTTCTATTGTTAACAAATCTTGATCTGGCAACGAAATCATTCGAAAAACATGACTACTCAAATCAAACGTCAATATATAACATGGGACACCTATGTCATCTGGATCACATAAAACCGCCCAATGCAATATTCCATTGAAAAAACAGGCCCTTGACACCACATCATAAAATGGGGTGCTAGGAGAAGCAATTGCACACCAAGTTTCTGTCTTCATGGAGTAAACAAAGAAATTTTGCGTATATGGCTTATTTTCTATTGATATCTTCACAATCTTGTAATTATCAATGATTGGGTCGAAACCAAAACCGATGTCTACAGAAGTTTCAAAAGAGGTTCTCACAAATGGATTATCGGGTAAGGTCAGTATGCGCCTAATTGATGGGTTCCATAGACTAATTGTACCCTTTCCAGTTTCTAAAAGACATATAATTCCATTACAAGAACCAGCGATATCACCCTTACCCACCGGGAACTTCACTGCTGGTACACTCATGTAATTTACAGATTCAGGATTTAGCAATTGGTCTTCCGAATGTAATGTATAAATGTTGTCATTAAGTTCTTGGATGATTACGCATCCACCAGTTTTCAATAGGAACCTTGTAGATGCCAAATGATTGAAACAACGATTGCTAATGTCTCTATTTGTAACTTGATCCTGAATAACTTTCTCGCCATAAATCAGATGTCTGATGAGAACTTTTGGAGTTTTATCCGCATGTCGAAGTTTGTGCCTGCGGATGAAATCGGAGCTAGCAATATGCGAATACCAGGACTTAGAAAGAGATCTAAATCGAATAAGGGATTTGGTTGGTAGTCTTTCAAATATTTCACTAATCAACTCTTCGCATAAATAATTCGACATCTTGAGTAGATTCTACAATATTTAAAAAATAAAAATAAAAAACTCACCTGAATAAATCGAATGATTGAAGAAGGGATTCCAAGCCAGATTTTGTATGCAATGGTGTTACAACGCAATTCAATATACTTATAGGCTAGCTTTTGCCGCCTTTGTATTTGTTAATATTTTAAATTTTATCTTATATTTATGGTATGTGTAACCTACATATAATAATTTTAATACAAAATTGCATTGGGATCGATAGTTTACAAGCTACCCCTTTAACTTTAATGTAATGGTATATAGTATATACTACCCTTTGTTTAAGACTAAAAGTTAATATATTAAAACCAAGTTGCAATAGATTTATAGCTAGTGAAAATTATAAATTATTATTCAAATCTTTGCGATGGATTTTATTTGTGATAGCTGGCGTATCTGTTGTTGAAGCAAACCTTCTCGCCTCTACACTCTCTAGTCAAGCCTCAAATCTTCCATGAAATTATCTTGGTCTCATATTGATGCCAACATGACCAATGGTACCAATTGGAAGCCTAATTTACTAGTTTACTCAACAAGTTTGCGCCAAAGGCATTGCCTCTTGTAAATTAAGGTAGGCCTGTTTCAAATGGTGGTAGACTCACTCTACCTGATAAATTAGGTTCTCGGGCATTTGGCAGTTTGGCATTTATTTCTTAACTCTTGTAAAGCTAGGGCACTTTTTTATACCGTGGTGACTCTTATAGACTCACTCTTATAAATGTTCTGCAAGATAAATGGGCGTACTCTTTTGATTCATCAAATGAGTTCAGTGTTTCTTCAACGAAAAGATTCCGAGATTACATGGAAGCTAACAATCTTATTAATTAGTATTAATATCAACATTCACTAATGGATACTCTCGAAGAATCGGCTTCTAACTAGATGTGTGCTTGATGATCATGGAATCGATTTACATTTAACCGTTTGCCCGATATGCAATGATGATATAGAAATAACCCAGCATCTATTCAACAATTGCATTATTACTCCAAATCATTGGTCCTTGGTGAAAAGTTGGTCAGGCCAACATGATTACTTGAATAACCTGTTGTAACTTAATTGTTAAGCAGGTGGATTCAGACTCTTCAAATTTCTTTGCAGAAAGTTCTTGTCGGGTATTAAATCACTTTGTGGGTTATTTGGTGCTACGGTAACAAGGTATTTTTCGATGTTAAACCAGCGGGGAAATATTTACTAGGAGATACTACTACAAATCCAGCCTTTTAGACCCTCTCATATAGACCTTTTACATAAAACACGGGTTTATATTGGAGGTTTTCCCGCCGAAACCTTTTAGGACCTGTGAATATGAAAATCACCTGTCTATAATTGCAAAACCAATAAAGACCCGCCAAATATACCAAAAGGTTACTCGGTCTATATATGTTGAATTTAGGCAAGATTCAATCCTCTTTTGAGTCTTTTCAGTTATCATTTTAACTTTTCATTTCCCTCTCAAGATATTAGATCCACACACGGTCACAACTACTTCTATAGTTTCAATCTTCTTGAGTGGTGAAGTCTTATCTTGAATAAAAAGCTTAAAAATGCCCAAAACAAGTATATCACATGGATTAAACTACTTCTATAGTTTCTGTTCCTTAGGTTCTATTTGTTAAAACTGATTCTTTTACCATATTTTCAGATCTTGTTACAAGTTTAATGAAGGTGATTAATATTTTATCAATCATGGGGAATGATTTCGTTTTGGCGTCAAGAAAGCCTAGGATGCAGGTAAATATATTAATTTCTATATTGACTTAGTGAGTAAAGTTGATTTGTTAGTGGCATAGGTGTGAATAAAATTGCCGTTCTAAAAAAAATTGCCAACTGTGGTTTCTTGAAGAAGTTTGGCAATTAGTGTGTAATAAACTTTAAAACAGTGGGTTAGTTTACTTTCAAGTAAAGCAGGTTCTACAATCAAGTGCAGATCAAGTGGAGATCATTAGAAAGGAATTCGTTTCTGGAATATTACTCCGTAGTAATGGTCGGAAACTTGTTTATGGAAGTAAACCTTGTTGGCATCAGTATGATTGTATTTTTTTTAGGTTCAATTTTGAGTTTAGTTTAAGAGCTGTCAATGCCATTCCCCAATTTCATAGGATTTTGTATAAGTCTAATGTATAATGGTGGTGTTAATGAGCTTCTTAATAAAACTGTTTATATGATTATTATAACGAGTATGTTAGTGATTCTCATCCCACCCAAACATCCTCCTGTTTGAAAGTTATTTTAACCTTAATTTATGGATGTTTCTTTGCATTTGCATACTGTTGAGCGTAAATGTAGCATTCAACAAGCAATCCCAAACAGCCCGTTTTATAAGAAGTTTTTATAAGCTATACGAAACAACTCTTTTTACAAGCATTTGCAGTAAGCAAAAATTGCTTATAAAGAGGGCTGTTTGGGGTTGCTTACTGAAACTCTTTCATGCACATGCTACGGTAACAATTTAAAATGCTCAATCCCTCATAGTATTAGTTTAGCAAAAAAACGCATTTTTCATCTGTATATGCACGGGTCTAACAGGTGTATCCAACCTCTCATGTATCTTATCAAGTATGGACTTCTCAAATTGAAGGTGATCTTGAGATTCAAAAGGAACTAGGAGAGTTAATTGGTATATTCTCAAGNTCCTCTTGAGTGGTGAAGTCCCTTATCTTGAATAAAAAGCTTAAAAATGCCCAAAACAAGTATATCACATGGATTAAACTACTTCTATAGTTTCTGTTCCTTAGGTTCTATTTGTTAAAACTGATTCTTTTACCATATTTTCAGATCTTGTTACAAGTTTAATGAAGGTGATTAATATTTTATCAATCATGGGGAATGATTTTGTTTTGGCGTCAAGAAAGCCTAGGATGCAGGTGAACATATTAATTTCTATATTGACTTAGTGAGTAAAGTTGATTTGTTAGTGGTATAGGAGTGAATAAAATTGCCTTTCTAAAATAAATTGCCAACTGTGGTTTCTTGAAGAAGTTTGGCAATTAGTCTGTAATAAACTTTGAAACAGTGGGTTAGTTTACTTTCAAGTATATCAGGTTCTAGAAATAACAGTAAGTCAATCAAGCGCAGATCAAGTGGAGATCGTTAGAAAGGAATTCGTTTCTGGAAATATAACTCCGTAGTAATGGTCGGAAGCTTGTTTATGGAAGTAAACCTTGTTTTTTTTTTTTTTTTTGGATAACCATGGTTTCCGACCTTTTGGCCGACTAATCCACGGGGTTTGAACCCACCGCCACACAGACTCAAACCAGGTGAAGCCCTCCCTTTTTAGGAGGTTGGCGTGGCCACTTAAGGTTGTTTGCACCTAGCAGGACCTCACACATTTTAGAGTGATAGTCACTAGCCCTTTTACCACTAGGCCACCTTTAAGTGGTTACACAAACATCAAAATTTGTAAACCTTGTTGGCATCAGTACGATTGTATTTTTTTTAGGTTCAATTTTGGGTCTAGTTTAAGAGCTGTCAATGCCATTCCCCAATTGCATAGGATTTTGTATAAGTCTAATGTATAATGGTGGTGTTAATGAGCTTCTTAATAAAACTGTTTATATGATTATTATAACGAGTATGTTAGTGATTCTCATCCCACCCAAACATCCTCCTGTTTGAAAGTTATTTTAACCTTTATAGATGTTTCTTTGCATTTGCATACTGTTGAGCGTAAATATAGCATTCAACAAGCAAATCCCAAACAGCCCATTTTATAAGAAGTTTTTATAAGCTATACGAAACAACTCTTTTTACAAGCATTTGCAGTAAGCAAAAATTGCTTATAAAGAGGGCTGTTTGGGATTGCTTACTGAAACTCTTTAGTGCACATGCTACGGTAATTAACAATTTAAAATGCTCAATCCCTCATAGTATTAGTTTAGCAAAAAAAACGCATTTTTCATCTGTATATGCACAGGTCTAACAGGTGTATCCAACCTCTCATGTATCTTATCAAGTATGGACTTCTCAAATTGAAGGTGATCTTGAGATTCAAAAGGAACCATGAGAGTTAATTGGTATATTCTCAAAGTAGTAATGAATGCCTACTTATGCTGATCTAAATAAAATTTGTAAACGAAACAAACTACTTTAAGTAAACAATACTTGAACTCATAGAACAAAAGGAAAATGATGAAAATGAAGTAAGTGAATGTTTCATCACACTGTCACTACGATCTGCCAAAAACATGAAAACAAAACAAATCCAGTGAACTGAATCAATTGTAATTCTAGGACAAAACGGATACTTGAAACAAAAAATGCAAATGAAACAAAGTGCTTAAAGTAGCCAATGAGACACATAAAAAAACAAATAATGAGAATGAAGTAAATGCTTCATCACACCGTCAGTATGATATGCAACTTTACGCAATTCACAACTCATCCCATGTATAATTATAAGTTATTCTTTTTTTCTTTGTCGTTTCTTTCCTGAGAAAAGACGGTTGCTTTACCTCGTATGTTTTTCCTTTGCCAAGCAATTCTAGGGTTTCAATGTACTTTTCCATGTCAACTTTGGGAGATTCGTCATTGACTTGTAAAATTGTTGATAGCTCACCTGTCTCAAGATTATAAACGGCCTGTCTCGAGTAGTAAGTGTGGAACAACAAATTACCGTTGGTGGTCATCTCAAAGATTTTATCTGTTCCAGTAAGTCGAAGATCCAGTTTATAAACCTCAGACCAAATAGAGGTGTTATTGTCCTCTTTCCTCACCCAAAACGAAGTAAAATCCTTACCCCTAGATGCCACAGCTAGAGAACCTTTAATAACGGTTAGTCGATGGTCTCGCCAATTGGGTTCTGGCAACTCAATCATTCCAAAGGTATTAGTGCTAAAATCAAATGTCAATATATAATGATTGTTTAGAACATCTGACCCATCTAAATGAAAATCAACCAACCAATTCAATGTTCCATTAACAAAACAAGCATGTGACGCCAAGATATGAAACGGAGTAGTAGGTAAAGGAATCTCACGCCAATCATCTGTCTTTAGGGTATAAATATATGCACGTTCCGGAGGTAATCTATATTCCGAATAGGATATCCAAACAATCTTGTAATCATCATTAAGTGAATCAAAACCAAACCCGTCTGCTATCTTATGGCCATCATTTCCATAATAAAAAGGAACATGAGGCAAAATTATTCTGCGCCTAATTGACGGGTTCCATAGGCTAAAAAGGCCGCCATATTCATAAACACAAATAATTCCATTACATGAACCTACAATATTATAGTAATGATTGTAAGGAACCTCGAATGTTGTTTCGTCATTATATCTCCCTGAGTGACGCATTGGCAATTGGTCTTCTGAATGTAATGTATAGAAGTCTTTATAGTCGGGAATATACCTATGTCTGATCAGGACTTTTGGTGGAGACTCCAACGTGTGTGCGTGGATGAACTCAGGGCTAGAAATAGTAGAACACAATGATTTAGAGACTGATCTAAATCGAAGGAGGGATTTCGTTGGTAGCCTTTTGAAGATTTCTAGGATCGACTCATTGCGTATATAATCTGACATTGTGTAGTTCTGCAATTTTCAGTGAGAATATTATAGTTCATTTAAAGGATGCAATTAAACCAGTAATAAAGTAGAAATTAGGTACGCTTCATCGAGTGTCGGACTACATGAACTTATATTAATATTTCAATAAGTAAGAGTTAACTACAGAAATAACACATTGGAGTATTATCAATATTTGTTTTTATGTTGTTATCATTTTATTCCACCACTGTTTATACCTTATAGATTCTTTTTATTACTAGCAATCAAGTAAATGGTATCTAAGACCGAGTAAAATATCATATACCATTAGTTTACAAGCCTCTAATACTTACTTTCATAAATCGAACACGTTATATCTCCTATACTCTTATTAGTGTTAGTACATATTGATATGAATATATGATGCACATATTCTTCTTCTTAATCAAAAACTTTTTACAAACTAGTATAGGCAAATCACAATCCAAACCAGATTTAATTCAATGTAAACATAAAGTCATAAACATAAAAACATAGGTACCAGTGGTTATTGGAAGTACTCACCAGAGAACAAAAAAGATATATGATCGAAAACTTGCCTTATAACTGTTCGTTTTGTGCGAGGGTTTTAACTCTTCAGTGAATTTAGTTTCAGAAACAGTGGGGGTTTTATACGGCTTAATGCCTTTGGCATGGTAGGCCGGGCCAATGCAATATTGTAAGGGTATGGGCCGATCATGGATTAAATATTTGTACGAGTATTGAGTTTTTCATATGAGTTTACATTTGCATTAATGTTATTGGAAACTATAATTAATCAATAAATATTTTACTATTCTTTAGACAAGTTAGGATCAAATAATAATAATAATAATAATAATAATAATAATAATAATAATAATTATTATTATTATTATTATTATTATTATAATAATTATAATAATAATAATAATATATTATTATTATTATTATTATTATTATTATTATTATTATTATCATCATCATCATCATCATCATCATCATTATTATTATTATTATTCAATTGGCTCCAAGGTAAAGATGCATGTTTGGATGTGACCGAAATCTCTCCATTTGCTGGTAGTGGGGCGACTTCATGGGCTCTTGGGGTAGCCTTGAGTAATGCTGTGGAGAAGAAAAAGAGGAAGTATGCGTCCAAATGTGAGGACAATGGATACAAATTCATACCTTTTGCTTTTTCTACATTTGGAGAATTCGATGCGTCAGCTTTGGATACACTTTCTCGTATTAAGTCTATTGCAATTAGCCACTCAAATAATGTTAAGAGTGGTGTTTTTATTTTTCATCGAGTTAGTTTTTGTATTCAGAAAGGAGTGGGAGCACAGATTGTGTCTAGACTTCCATCCAACTTTATGTAAATGTTTCATGGTTAAAATAATAATAATAATAATAATAATAATAATAATAATAATAATAATAATAATAATAATAATAATAATAATAATAATAATAATAATAATAATAATAATAATAATAATAATAATAATAAGGATGAGAAATAAAATTAAACTACACATTTGAGATGCATCGTCTTGAATTAGATACATTTAGATGCATCCTAATGTTTTTTTTAGCATAATATTAAATAAATATACATATATTAGACGCATTTCATTAAACTAGGTAAATCATTTGCATTTTTCATCTTCTACATTTCAAATGTGTTGCTACTATTACTTTACATTATTTTCACAACAAAATCACTTGCAAAACCTATTGAAATGCATTTAAATGAATACGCATGCACCTAATTCGAGTCGATGCATCTATAATGTGTGGTTATAGTTATTTCCCATCATTCTCATTTTAAGGGTGCGTTTGGTATGCGTTAATCGAAATGAATGAATACTTTCATTCCAAATATAGTTGTTTGGTTAATGTTTGTTGGAATTGATGAATATGAGGGATATTTGAAAGGTACCAAAAGGGTAGAGAATGAAGTGTTTCATTCCAAGATGAGTGAGCCAATTATTTTATTTATTTTTTATTATTATTATAGAAAATATGAAAGAACACCTCAAATCTGAGTGGGTCTCATCACTTTGATACCTAAATCTAATTATAAAACCGAACAACAATATTAGAATTTGATATCTTAGCATATATTCATTCCTATTGTACCCTTATATCAAAATTATACTGATTGTGATTAATAACAGCATACTAAACGCATCCTAAATTTTCTTATCACTGAATCCTCACCCTTCTTAGGATAAAATAACTTCTTGTAATGTTAACTTTGATCTATAATTAATACACACATAATATTTCAAACTTGAATGGGACGGATATAGTATTTTTCTCTAAAGATAATCCCTTCCTAATAGCTCACAAATTTATACGAGGGCACAACATAATTCTGCAAGAACTTTGTAGCTCACATATATCTTTTGCTAATGTTAATAGTAACGAGTAAGATACTTACGACACGTTGTTGTGGTTACTCATATATTATGCACTTCGAGATGAATTTTTGTTGTATTGATTCATGTTTTCTACATGGGGATCTCTCGTTTTTGAACTGAAAAATAATATACTATTCATTTCAAAATCATAAATAGACAATAACTCAATAAGCATCTTAATCTTACAATTCTATTCACATTTTCATTTTCTACCTTATAACTAAGGCACATAATTATAATGTCAAAACTTGCACTTACGCCATAAGCATCTAATAGTAGTCTAAGTTTAGGCAACCATGTAATGGAAACCTAAATCTCTTAAACTAATATTCTGATACCAAGTTGAAACACCCCAAATTTTCTTTTAAATAGACGTGCACTTTGCTTCTACGCTGTAGAGGCTACTTTGCTTCTATGCCATAGAGGCCAAAGGGTCTCTACGCCGTAAAAGCCACGACTATTAAAAACCTGCATTTCTCAACTTTTTCGGAAACAAGACTTAAATGCAGCGAAAACCTTTTAAACATAACATTTCAAATCAACATAAACCATTGTTTAAGTACATAATTCATTTATAAAGTCGCGAAGACATAATTTTACCAAAAATTGAGTATTATCCCTAACGCCCATTACAAGTTCATGTACAACATACCCATGCCATTTTATCTACATAACCAAACTGAAATTTAACTTGAAACCTCATAATTGTACCAAAACTACTCATACTTTACAACAACCAAAACATGACCAAAAAGTGACGGATGTTTTAGCCTTATTTTCAACATTGCAGTGAGATTATACTTGCTACTAAACACACAAAAGTGCAAGTATTTTAGTCCATAAACTTCTAATCTAAAGCCTTTTCTTTACCTTTTTCTTGAGCATTCACGTCTACAAAACATGGAAAACTATAACACGTAAGCATAAACGTTTAGTAAGTAAATGGCATAACAACTATAACGCATAATCCATTAACATGGATTATCATAGATCCTTAGTCAGATAAGCAACTAAATAAGCTTTAACAAGGCAGCACTATTACAACATAATCGTCCAACATAAGTTAGACCTATAACGTACCTTAGCTAGTCGATTGACTAACAAACTATAACACTAGCATTGGATCCAACCTCTATAACAAGCTTCCAATACACTATAACACATTCATTATCATTAATATCATTAGGATAAAGCTATAACACAAGTTATGACCATATTACTTACCTCGATTTTGCATTAACATACTTCTAAATCCAAATACCAAACACTTGATTCCGATACAAGAATCTCTATCCATTTTAGAATATTTCTCATTACATAAAAAGGGTTAAATACTATTAAATCTATATGCCAAACAACCCCTTACACATGCATATGATCATCTACCATGATCATGTAAAAAATCCCAAATCAGCAGTTTAATCACAAACATGAAAGGGACTTAATCCCCTAACCTCATTAATTCATCACTTTAGCTCAAAACCTTTTTTTTACTCAAACTTCGCAATTTTCATCTCACATGTACCCTAACTCATAATGCATCTAAATCAATAATTAGGCATCACTTACTTGTGGGTACAATGTTTAAAGGCTTAATGCAACACAATTTCTCAACAGATTTCTCACTTAAATTTGTTCTCCTCTTTTCCCTCTCTTGAATCACACGACCCACACACACATACAAGCTCCCTGGATGTTGTGGAATTATTAATAAAATGTTACTGTATTTAATAAAAAATCTGGTACCACTTTGTTATTATGGTACTTTTGGTCCCTCAAGTCTCTTTCTTAAGGTTTTGGACACATATAACTTATTAATTCAAAACTAGGGGTGAGCATTGGGCCGAAACCGACCAGTCCCGACCCGAGCCCGACACATCCCAAAACCGACAACCATGGAAATTCCTAACTGAATCCCGACCCGAGTATATCCCGAGTCCCGACTTGTGTGGTTTTCTTTGTGTTTTGTCAGTATGTCCGGAGTCCCGACCCGACCCGACCCGAGTCCCGACTTCCTGGAAATCCCAACCCGAGTCCCCACCCGAGTATAGCTCGGTTTGTGTCGGGCAGGGTCGGTTTCGGTCGGTTTTCGGTTGTCGGTTGGTTTTGCTCACCCCTATTCAAAACACACATGTACATTGATAGTTAGTTTTACTTTCACTAATTAAATATGACTAACCAGTCACTTAAGATCTTCTAACACAAAATCGTC
The DNA here is from genome assembly GCA_014162995.1 of Artemisia annua. Taxonomy (NCBI): domain Eukaryota; kingdom Viridiplantae; phylum Streptophyta; class Magnoliopsida; order Asterales; family Asteraceae; genus Artemisia; species Artemisia annua. The sequence goes on along the minus strand of LBNU01020506.1, from coordinate 94,956 downwards.
AAAGTCAAACTAATAACTGCTTAAAATAATAAAAGTACATTATCGGGTTTCGGGGTGTAACATCAGCTTCTTCGACCATAAGGAGCTTATTTTGGAGGTTCTTCTACTCCTCTAATGTACCGCCAAAATCATTTAGGTTTTGGTTATCAACCACAATCAACATTTGGGCAACAATAGTCTTAAGCTTGGCCATATGGACCACCAATTGATCTTTCATTTGGTGGCCACACCATAACACCTCAACATACTTTTGGATAGCAGCCACAAGCATCATCTGTATTTAGTGTCATCTTACTCAGGAGCCACGACAGACCCGAATCACTACATGGATATTGGTGCTAGTTCTCACATGCGGTTCAACCCAAGTAATATCATCTAACTAACACCTTGTGATAAATTTAAAAGTATCATGGTTGGTAATGGTGATGTACTTCCTATTCAATTTGTTGGTCAATCTTATTTTCCATTCTCAAGATCTTTTGGTCCTAACCAACATTCTTGTTTCTGACCAATTGATTAATAATCGTATCTTCATTCGCCGAATCACCATCGATAATTTTGTTTTTGTTAGTTTTGTTCCTTTTGCTACTTTGGTGGATGAACTTAACTCTAGTGCCTTCATTCAGCGATGCAATAGTGTTGATGATCTTTTTCCTGTTCTTCTTTGCTTCTCACGGATGACTCTCGATACTTCACTTGTTGGTTTATTATCTAACACTTTTTTTCTTGAAAAATAAGATGTATGAAGACTTTTTTTAGTCTCTTTTACATATCGAAGTTTGTGTCTATAGACTAAACCAGAGATAGCAATATGAGAATGCCATGATTTCAAAAGAGATCTAAATTGAATGAGGGATTTAGGTGGTAGTAGGGTTTTTTTTTTTTATTATTATTTTTTTTTTTTTACGGCAATTGTGGCTACATGGCCCCTAGCCCAGAAGGCAGCAGCACCCCTCCCTTTACGCACGCGTGAGGAAACCCCTATCGCCCTAGACAAGACTCGAACTTGAGACCTTGCCTAGGAGGGTAAAACCTCCATACCGCTAGACCAGAGGCCCATTGGTTTAGGTGGTAGTCTTTTAAGGATGGAGGGTTAGATAATGTATATAGAGGCTCACTTTGCCTCCATTTTTTATCACCTAAATAAAATTTAAATTTATTTTATCTTATATTGGTTTTATGTGAAGGGGCCTCGTGAGAAGAAAACTTTAAATGAAAAGGATGAGAAGTAACTAAATCACATATTTGAGATGCATTGACTTAAATTAGATGCACTCAATTCATTTAGTAGCACTATAACCACGTATAACAAGTAGAACGAAAAATGCACAAGATTTATCAAATTTGATGAAATGCATATAATTTTTAGCTAGAAAATACATTATGATGCATCTAAGTTAATAGAGATGCATTTAATTTCAAGTTGATGCATCTCGATTGTGTGATTATACCTACTTCTCATCATTCTCATGTCAAGTTTTTTTTCCTCCTTTGATCCTAGGTCTTGGTTTTATATGTAGCCGACCATGTGAATATAAGGAACTCTTCTCTATTAGGTAGTGGTTTGTAGTAACCTGTGAATAAGATGAAAAATGGATAGTTTATAATTAAGTCAATAAATTGATGGTCAAATAAAAAAGACTAATTATTTATAAATGTATCTAACTTAAATTTTTTTAATTTTATGTAGCATGCTTATATTCTTATATTCAACTGTTATAAATTTCATACTTTTGAAATTTTCCTTTTGTGCGTAGCCGATGAATTACCAAATCAGTACATTAAGTAAAGTACGTTGCTATTTTATAACATAAATAGTTAAAAAAAAACTTGCAAATATAGTTTGATCCTTTCATGCTTCGTACAAAAATGAACCAAGTTCAACAATTAACACACGAAAAATATGCAAAACAAGTATCAAATAGCAACCAAAATTAAGATTTACAAGACAAAACCAAAATGATAAAGTTGAAAATGTGCTATAAAACTTTAGCTACAATTGCAACTTTGCTTAATTATTTAGTGCTCAAACTTTTAGTAGTTTTCACTTCTTCTTTTTTCTAAGAACTGATAGTTGTGTTCCCTTGTAAGCAGTTCCTGTGATTAACAGTTCCAGGCTATCGTTACATAAAACCATGCTATCAACAACTGAGTCCCAACGTGTAGCACCATATCTATCAGCATCAGAATTAGAAGTTTTGAATTTCACTAGTCTTGATTCACCTGTCTCAAGATTATGAACTTTGTACCCCTCAGTCGAAATAATGAGAACGAAATTACCATTTGTTTTAAGTCCCAACATTTTCTTAACTCCATATATATTTGTGTGATAAGCATGCCAATTTGCAGTATTGTCATACTCTCTTCTCACCCAAATACGACAATCATCACCATCTGTAGACATCACTGATAGTGAACCGTTGATATGTGTTAAATGTTGTGTTCCCTTGTCAGGTTCTGGCAACTTAATGGAACCATAGGTGTTAGTGCCCAAATCAAATGTCAATATATAAGTATGGCCCAATTCACATGTGCCATCACATTCTACAACCCAATGAAATTTTCCATTAACCAAATACGCCTTTGACACCACATTATTAAATGGTATAGTAGGGGAATCAATCTTACGCCAACTATCCGTTTCCATGGAGTACACAAATGAAGATGTTAATTTGGTATTATCCGAAGAGTAGGAGATCCTCAAAATCTTGTAATCCTTACTGACTGAATCAAATCCAAACCCCAATTCAACCTTATTGCCGTTGCATCCTCGAGAAGGACGATCACGCATGGTCAGTTCACGCCTAATTGAAGGATTCCATAGGCAAATAGTCATATTGTTTTCCGAAAACAGACATAGAATTCCATTACACGATCCAACAATCTCATAGCTAAAACTACCAGGAAACTCAAGTGTTGTGACGTCAATATATCCGTTCACGGGACACAATGGCAACCTATCTTCGGAAAGTAATGTATAGTAATTTTCTAGAAAGGGGTCCCACCATTTTTGCCTTATGATCATGGCTTTTTGGGGAGATTGATCATCGTGAAAAGTGTGCTTGCGGATGAAACTGGGGCTATCAATAAAAGAACATACTGATTTTGAAAGTGATCGAAATCGAAGAAGGGACTTGGCTGGTAGTCTTGTGAAAATTTCAATAATCAATTCCTCGCATAAATAATCTGACATTGTGTAACCCTACGTTCTTCATAAAAATAAAATAAAAATTTATAGTAAATGGATGAATAATCAAACTTTTGAAAACCTCTTAATTTGTTTGGATTTCAAGTAACTTAAAGACTATGTATCGTACATGATCCAATAATCTTACATAAACATTATGAAAATATCTAATTAGTTGGGATATTCAAAAACAAGTTGGAATTTCAATTAAGAGAATGAATCAAACTACTCCGAAAGAGGCTTATTTTTCAAAGCCAAATAAGAAGATGTTTATATTAAAACCTAAGAGAGAAAGTTAATATTCAAACTTAGATAGCAGCTACAATTGTCACACATAGATATAATACACAACAAACTAAAAGAACGTGTGTATTGCAGAATAATAGAATATAACTGCAAATTATTTTATGTGAATATCAAGATAATTAAGGTACTGTTGTAACTTCCATGTGCTACATGCATGATGCGTAGAAAGCAGAAACTAACCGGAAAGTTGGACTTAGAAGTGGATTACAAATTTACAATGATGAAGACGATCGATAAAGGGTTATTAAATCGCAGAAGAATTTAGTGGCCAAGGGTTTTCAAGACATTCGATGGCCTTAAGCACATTCTCGTTCGGTGGGCCAGTCTGGTATTGGTAAATTCTGTTTATAGGCCCAAACTACCTCAACTTTTGGTATCTAATATGAACATAAAAATCAAGGTTGCAAAAATCGTGAATCGGTAGTCGGGCGGTTGACCCCCTGTAGCTTGTAATCGGTCTAGGCGGGATTAATCGGTGATTAATCGGATTGACATTTTCGACAAGTTTTCGGTATTTCCAGCAAATTTTAGGTATTTCCGTCAAGTTTTAGGTGTTTCCGGCAAATTTAGATATTACTGGTAAGAATTTTCTTAAAAAAACATCTTGAAATAGATATAAGAATAAGTATAACTTATTAAACAATTTTACGGGTAGTTTTGGGTATTTCTAGCAAGGTTTGAAGGTTTCGGACAAGCTTGACCACCGTTGACCTTCATTAACCATTGTTGATCATGGTTGACCGAGTTGTTTGACCGATTTACACAAATCGGAAAGGTTGTTGGCCTTGTAGCACCTAATCGGCGATTAAGCGGCCTTGTAGGCCTTGTTTTGCAACACTGATAAAAATACACTTGTACACTAGTACATACAAATAAGCTCGTAAGTCTTAAAATAACCCCGAAAATTGAGACTTATGATATATAAGCTGGAATCAAATAAGCTTGTAAGCTCACATATAAGCGCAAACTAGTGAATTTTTGCCGTGGATGAAACTTAGCAAGCACAGAAATATAAATATAAAAACTATAAGTCACTCTCACAGGTTAATAGAACTGATTATGAATACACGATGGAGGGGCTATGGATGGAATTGAGAAAATAGAAGCAAGGGTTTTTTCAAGACACTGGATGCATTTAATATAGACTCTGGCTGCGTGAGCGTAGCCCAATATTTGTATATTCTGATGTAAAACATTGGACCCAATTCTCTCATATTTCTTATCGGCAAAAAAGTAGATTATCCTTTCTTTCTTTCTTTTTTTTCTTTTTTTTTAATCTTTTTTTTTTTTTTTTTTTTTTTTTTTTTTTTTTTTTTTTTTTTTTTTTTTTTTTTTAAGATTAAACGTTGGAAAATCACTTTAAAAAATTAGAGAAAAAAAAAGTAGATTATAGTTTAATTAGCTGGCTATTAAAAAAAATGTCTATAAATCCTACCAAATACAGAAAATGGTTCTTAAAATCTCATGCTTTATATATCATTAAGAGCTACTTCATACTTCACCAACATGATTTTATGTTCGTCTGTATATACAAAATTTGGCTATTTTCTGGTAAAGAAAGTTTTAAGAAAAGTAATGGAAAAACTTTATCTTTCAGTTGTGAACTAAAAGTGAAGGAAAACATGTGAAAAAGAGTTATATATTCGGATAAATATGGCCTTTTCTATATTTTCTATATGTGTTTCAAGACATACCTAATTTTAATGTACCTTAAAAACACTAACTGATAGAGAAAAATTCATTTTTTACTCTTATTTTAGTGCTTACTGAAGAAAAAATCCCCACTATCCATTTAGTTTGATCTAATGTCCGGTGGGATTAACCTAGAATCTAATCATACAAAAAGTATATAAAACTTTTATTTTATTTTTTTATAAAATTTTGCCCTCATTTATTTTAATTTATTTTCACACGGTTAGTGTGTTTCTCCTGACTCTCTCTCTCTCTCTCTCTCTCTCTCTCTCTCTCTCTCTCCTCCCATCCCTCAAATTAGTTAATCCCGGTCCATTATTCTGATCATTCAATTTTTTCTACCTATGATTGTTTTCGTTTTTGCAAGATCGTGATCGTAAGATCGGATCGGGATCCTAAGATCCTACTATAATGTCATTTTTTAATGATCTTTGTAATATTATTCAAATCTACAAATTATTATATATCATAAACACGAAATTATATGAAAGTTTCATGAAAATGTTGTCCTAAATTAAGAATATGAAATGTTTAGGAAGAATCACAAGTTGTTTTTTAAATTATATAAAAGCATAAACCATAAATTTGTAGTGTTTTAGTTTACAGTTCGAGATAAGTAAGATCGGATCGGAGTAGATCTTAAGATCCTATGGTCAAGGTCGGGATCCAATAAGATCTTAAGCTTGTTAAGATCCTACATAGGATTCGGATCGTTTTTGTTTTATAAAATCGTAAAATCGTAAGATCCAAGATCAGGATCGGGATCTTAACAACTATGATTTCGATCATCTATCAATTGTTCATTCAAAGGAAGGAAGCGGAGGCACTCATATCTCATATTTCATTCCATTCTTGTACTGTTTCATCAATTAATCAAATCATAATAGAAATAGAAATGATGATGATGTCATCAGGTTGTTTGATCCAGAAGCACCTACTGGCTTCCAATTTGCAAATCCACCCCCAATTTCTATAAAAACTCATTCTCCTTATCTTTATCATTTAACCACCATCAAAAGAAGACGATGATGGAGATGGTTTGTAAATTGTTTCTAAAAAACAACAATCTCAACAAGTTGAATGAATCGTTTGTTTCAAAGCAGATTTGATTGATATTGTTGCGGTTGATTATGTTGTTGAATCGGTTGATAATGATGTGGATCAAGTTGTTAAAATTTCTTCTTACCAAGTTGCACACCAAGTGTTTGGTGAAATGTATGAGTGAAAAACGTTTGATAATCTTGTTAACTGCTCCTATAGTTTTGCTTATTAATTAAGTTGTTAGTTAAATTTTTGTTTTTAACTGCATTGGAATGTTGTTTTTATACCTGATTGCTGTTTTGGATTTGCTATTTATTATATGTGTAGTATCACCAGTAATATTTGAAGTTGATGATATTATAATCAATGTACTATATATGTACATCTACGTCACTTGTGATGTTGTCTAATATCACTTGTGATATTTCATAAACATAGTTAACGTCTAATATCGCTTGTGATATTTCATAAACAAGAAAGTATGCTTTTTAACCTTTAATATCATTTATGATATTTCATTGCTTTGTATATAAAAGATATTTCATATACATTTGGTAAGAATGTAATATTTCACATTCTTAGTTGAGTATCACAACTGATAACACATATATGTAGAGGACCAAAACCAGTAACATTTTATATGAAGTTGATTATCTCTCGTGATAATTCACATTCTTAGTTGGGTATCATAATTGATAACACCTTTATTTAGAGAACATAAATTAGTATCATTAGAAGCTGTAAAATAAGGTGATAAAAAACATATTAAAAAGGATATTACAACAACTAAACAAACATTAAATATGTTTTGAAATATCACAAGTGATAACAGTGTTCTTATATGGTTTTCTTGCTGCAAACATATTTGCATACTTTATTATCAACTTATTTTTGATCATTCATTTCATGAAGAAGGATCTTTGCACTGTATCTCATTCTCATGTTGTTCATCTTTTTTGGAGGAACCTTTGATATCACAGGTGATATCTCAGATGTGTCGGCTTCTTCTTTTTGTTGAATCAGTGGTGGTAATGGAGGACCATGTTATATCACAGGTGATATCACGTGTTATATCACAGGTGATATCACGTGTTATATCACAGGTGATATCACGTATGATATCACTGGTGATATCACGTACTAAACAATGGTCAATTTTCAACCCTAACCTCTTTTGTTACCTATATTAATGCACTGTAGTTATCACGAATATTCATTTATAATTATTGACTTTGTCTTCCAGGTACTTGAATAATGGTATTTGATGGACGTGGGATTGCGACCACGCAATAGGTTTTACCTCTCAAGTGATCTTGAGAAGCTTGCAATCCCACCAGGCAGTGTACCTAGTCGGTGTAGTATAGTGTATTGGTAAGTACGGGGGATTGATCATTCTCTCACAGGGAATAGTGTTCGTTAGGATAGAAAGACTACTCTAAAAGGTCTAAAGGTGAAGGAAGATTATTTTTGTATTTTTTTATTTTATGGAAAGCAAGTAAAATCTCGGGTTTTGGAGGAGTGGGCATGTGACACCCCGATAATCTAAACCTACGTTCTTCATAAAAATAAAATAAAAATTTATAGTAAATGGATGAATAATCAAACTTTTGAAAACCTCTTAATTTGTTTGGATTTCAAGTAACTTAAAGACTATGTATCGTACATGATCCAATAATCTTACATAAACATTATGAAAATATCTAATTAGTTGGGATATTCAAAAACAAGTTGGAATTTCAATTAAGAGAATGAATCAAACTACTCCGAAAGAGGCTTATTTTTCAAAGCCAAATAAGAAGATGTCTATATTAAAACCTAAGAGAGAAAGTTAATATTCAAACTTAGATAGCAGCTACAACTGTCACACATAGATATAATAGACAACAAACTAAAAGAACGTGTGTATTGCAGAATAATAGAATATAACTGCAAATTATTTTATGTGAATATCAGGATAATTAAGGTACTGTTGTAACTTCCAAGTGCCACATGCATGATGTGCAGTAAGCAGAAAAAATATAGAAGTAAAGAGCATAGATGATAGATAACTAACCGGAAAGTTGAACTTAGAAGTGGATTACAAATTTAAAATGATGAAGACGATCGATAAAGTGTTATTAAATCGCAGAAGAATTTAGTGGCCAAGGGTTTTCAAGACATTCGATGGCCTTAAGCACATTCTGGTTCGGTGGGCCAGTCTGGTATTGGTAAATTGATTAAATTCTGTTTTATAGGCCCAAAGTACCTCAACTTTTGCCCTTTTGGTATCTAATATCTATATCTATATCTATATTATATATATAAAGATTGAGTTTCCATATTGAATGTGAGCATTAATGCCACAAGCTAAGAAACTCAAATAAGTGGTTTAAGCTAATGGAAATAAGTGGTTTAAGCTCATGGTTATTGTACACTCGGAGTTTAATATGAGGTTCTAAGAGCTATTATTTAATATGAGGTTTTAAGAGTTATTAAGCCTTACTTATTCTAAGCATTAATATGCATCTACATAATGAGTTAATGAAATTCTATTATCCAAAGTCGCTCATAATCTCATTTAATCCATTGCTCGAATTTTCAATAAGCTCCCATTGGTCCAATATTCAAAAAGCTCAATAAAAGTTGGTGCCACTACTCAGCCCGTCCAGTTTTCCAACACATTCTTGCACTTCCCTTTCCTCATTTTTATAGTCCATAGGTTCATTATTTCCTAAATCAGTACCTGCCATTTCAAATGAGGAATAGTCAAGGGCTCAAGGCTAAACATATGTACAGGCTCATTTATTTAGGTAGCTTAAACATCTGACATTAAGAATTGAAAAAACTACCTTCATTCCATATTCCCTTCATTCATTGTAACCAAGTCTGATAGCCTTTCTGTGGTTCTATAAATAGGCCTTTTGTGCCATGATAGGCATCATACTTCCCATCTGCAGTTGCTATAACATTATGTCTAAGGCAAGCAAGAAACAGGTACGAAATCAGACATTGAATGAGCTTAAGGAGGGTAATGAAGGCCCCATTGTGATCATGATTTGCAGAACATGGGATGTACATAATATTAATGGCAGATACTTGAGCACCGATTTTGTCGTTTCGGATGAGAGGGTGAAAATAATGTCCCTTTGTTGCATCATTCTAAGTATTTTAATTGAATGGTTCCCCATCTGATTTGTGTTGATTTCTTTTCAGGAAAATGTCATGCACTATTCAGATGTGTGGATTTCAAAGCTAAAGAAGTAGAAAACATATATATAGCTGCAATTCATACTAAAAGTCACATCAATTTGTTCAAGACTCTAAGCTCCAACAAGAAGGTCTTACAAAGAAATAAGGTGGCAACAAAATATGGCAGATTATTTTATGATAAGAGAGGTGTGATGGAAAGTTTGGTGAAACGGGCTATTGAGATTTCTGGGTAGAAAATGCCTATTCAAACAAGGTTGATTATTAGAGAGACGCTACAATGAAGGAAAATCATCCTTAAAAAAATGTTGGTATTGTGCATTATGTGATCTCTTTGTTGCGAATGTGGATTATAAGACTACCATTACGTACATTATGACTTGCTTAGGAATAATATTGTAGTATTCATTAGATTCATCTAATAACAGTTGTACCAGAATTTTATATTAATCGTTTGATCATGGTTTAGGATTGCTTCATGCAATGTTTGACTCAAGCTTATAGATGTAAATGAATTTATTGTTTAATAGATGTAAATGATTTTTGTAGTTTTTTTTACGGGTTCGGTCAGGTCTTGGTGGATGGTAGATGTAGTGTTTATTTAGCTGCCAAAGGTTGTTGAAATGGTTGAATTTGTTAAGGACGGACGGTGAGATGGAAGCCCGTGTGGCTGACTTTGGGGTCGCAAAGCTAATCTAATGCGACGAATCAATGTCAGTAATTGCAGGGTCTTATGGCTACATTGCACCAGGTATATATTTAGTTGTTTGAATTATTGACTTGAACCATATGAAGTTAGTTCAAAGATTGCATGTCTTATAGCAGTTATAAAAAGAAACCATCTTTTTTGTTTTATATGAGTTTTAAATAAGTGGTATGAAGTTAGTTCAAAGATTGCATGTCTTATAGCAGTTATATAAGAAACCATCTTTTTTGTTTTATATGAGTTTTAAATAAGTGGTAATGTGTACTGCGAATATTGTAACATTATCTTGATTTCAATTTGTTGTGTAGGATGACATACTGATTTTTTCTAATCATACAGTGTTATCTAATGAGTCAAAAGGTTGTAGAAGAAAGTGATGAAATTAGTTGTGATGTTGGTGCCTCAAAAGAAAAAAAGAAATACATTTGCAATGCGTTTGCAAAGCTTGGTGTTGTTGTCGTAGATCAAACTGATCAGAATTTGAACGCCGGGAAGGTAAGCACATGACAACAACAGCTGAAAGTGAAAAGAAGATATACAACTCAAAAGTGAAAACAAAATGTAAACCCTTCCAACTTTTTTATATACAAGATTTATATGTATTTTGTTGCTACTTCAACGCAATTGTGTATGCTAGAGTTGTTACCGATGCCTACAATACAATCATATAAAGAATGAGCTTCATGGATGAATGTTAGCATTAATGCATCTATAAAAAAAATCAACTCAATTATGATAACTCAATATATAAACTTAACGCATTAATGCATACTAGCATGTATATCAAATGCTTTGATGATACTAAACAATCACCAAACCCTTTCAAGTTACCATGTCTCTTCATGTTATGCTTTAATGAAACTAAACAATCACCAAACCCTTTCAAGTAACCATGTCTCTTCATGTCTTTAAATTGAATGGTCTCGAAATTGCTACTTAATATGGCAAACAAAGAGACATACTCGAAATTGAATGGTCTCCTTAAATTTGAAAGTATACAATTATAATTATAATAAAAAAGTTTATGAGTTTTATTGATTGAGCAAATGATTATGAGCATTACTTAAAGAGCAAATGATTATGAGCATTATTTAGCATTAGATGACAGTTAACCTTGCATGAAAATTGAGTTAGTACACGTTTTGTACTGCAAATCCTTAAGCCAAATAATTTGTGGTGTTTACATCAAACTCGAGAGATAGCTAGCAAGACTCGCGGGGGATACATCAAATTTGGTTTAACAAGTCGTCTTTAATAAAAATATCGAAAAACACGCACCTAAGTTATAGTGAGTATAAACACTTCTTTTTCCTATTAAATTAGTTTAAAATTATGAGTTTGTGTTACGATTATAAAAATCACTCATGCATGTGATACATTCTTCTTGAAATCATTCTATTCACAAGATATAACTTAGATAGAATTTATGTATTCGTTAACAAAATAGATTTCACCTTTGCAAAACTGAAAACCATAAAAGATACGTGCATCACACGAGCATATTTGCAATCGATTGCACTTGGAGATATAACGACGCAATCGTTGCAGAAGGAAGGCACGACTCGAAGTTGGTACATCAGTTTTGGTGTAAGAGACAAAAGAAAAAAACCTAATAACTAAATATGTGTAACCCTTGCAAAACTACGATTCTTTATAATGAACAAAGCCCGTGCATCGCACGGGCCATGCTGTCTCGTGAACATAAAAATACACTTGTACACTACTACATACAAATAAGCTTGTAAGTCTTAAAATAACCCCGAAAATTGAGACTTATAGGTGGAATCAAATAAGCTTGTAAGCTCACATATAAGCGCAAACTAGTGAATTTTTGCCGTGCATGAAACTTAGCAAGCACAGAAATATAAATATAAAAACTATAAGTCACTCTCACAGGTTAATAGAACTAATACACGATGGAGGGACTGTGGATGGAATTGAGAAAATAGAAGCAAGGGTTTTTTCAAGACACTGGATGCATTTAATATAGACTCTGGCTGCGTGAGCCTAGCCCAGTATTTGTATACTCTGATGTAAAACATCAGACCCAATTCTCTCATATTTCTTATCGGCAAAAAAGTAGATTATTCTTATTATTATTTGTTTAAGATTAAACGTTGAAAATCACTTTAAAAAAAAAAGAAAAGAAAAGTAGATTATAGTTTAATTAGCTGGCTATTAAAAAAATGTCTATAAATCCTACCAAATACAGAAAATGGTTCTTAAAATCTCATGGTTTATATATCATTAAGAGCTACTTCATACTTCACCAACATGATTTTATGTTCGTATGTATATACAGAATTTGGCTATTTTCTGGTAAAGAAAGCTTTAAGAAAAGTAATGGAAAAACTTTATCTTTCAGTTATGAACTAAAAGTGAAGGAAAACATGTGAAAAAGAGTTATATATCAGATAAATATGGCCTTTTAAAACCAACTTTTATCATACAACCAATCAAGCAAATCTTAGCCACTCATATTTTTTATCAAAATAAAATAAATAAACTTTTACAATTTTTTTAAAAATTAAATATCTTGCAAACCGTAAATCGTTACGCGAAAAAAAAATATCATCGCGACGAGAATTAAATTATCTTTCTATAGACATGCATTGTTACATACTTTCGACAAACTTTTTTTTTCGACGAATTTTTTTTTCTTCAAAATTTCCGCCCAGAAAAATCATATATAACTTGTAAAAAATCATATGTGATTCGTTAAAATCAAATCATATGTGATTTTTACAAATCATATATGATTTTTATAAATCATATATGGTTTGTAAGAATCATATGTGATTTTTTACGAATTATATATGATTTTTCTGGGCGAAAATTAAAAAAAATCGTTGAAAAAAAAAGTTCGTCGAAAGTATATAACAATGCATATCTATAGAAAGATGATTTATTTCTCGTCGCGATAGTATATTTTATTTTATTTTATTTTTATTTTATTTTTTTATTTTTTTTGGTAGCTTGTAGATTTACCGTTTGCAAGATATGTTGTTTTAAAAAAATGGAAAATAAAAATGGGTGACTATGATTGGTTCATTGGTTCTATGGCAAATATGAGTTCTATATTGATCTCATCTCATGTGTATAATGCATCAAGACAGACCTAATTTTAATGTAACTTAAAAACACTACGTGATAGAGAAAAATTCATTTGTTTACTCTTATTTTGGTGCTTACTGAGGAATAAATCCCCACCATCCATTTAGTTTGGTCTAATGGTGGGGATTAACCTAAAATTTAATCATATAAAATTATAAACCTATTTTTTTTTCAAGTATATATAAAAATTTCATTTTATTTTTTTATAAAATTCTGCCCTTATTTATTTTAATTTATTTTCACACAGTTAGTGTGTTTCTCCGACTCACTCTCTCTCTCCTCTCTTCCCTCAAATTAGTTAATCTCGGTCCATTATTTCGATCATTCAGTTTTTCCGATCAATCCAATCATTCCGATCAAGGTTTTTAAGATCGGATCCTACCTAGGATTGTTTTCGTCTTTGCAATAAGATCGGATCGGATCCTAAGATCCTACTATAATGTCATTTTTTTTAATGATCTTTGTAATATTATTCAAATCTAAAAATTATTATATATCATAAACACAAAATTATATGAAAGTTTCATGAAAATGTTGTCTTAAATTAAGAATATGAAATGTTTAGGAAGAATCACAAGTTGTTTTTTAAATTATATAAAAGCACATAAATTTATAGTGTTTTAGTTTGCGGTTTGAGATAAGTAAGATCGGATTGGAGTAGATCTTAAGATCCTATGCTCAAGATCGGGATCCTATAAGATCTTAAGCTTGTTAAGATCCTACATAGGATCTAGATCGTTTTTGTTTTATAGAATCGTAAAATCGTAAGATCCCAATAACAGGATTGGGATCGTAACAACTATGATTCCGATCATCTATCAATTGTTCATTCAAAGGAAGGAAGCGGAGGCGCTCATATCACATATTTCATTCATTCTTGTGCTGCTTCTTGTTTATCAGTTAATCAAATCATAAAAGAAATAGAAATGATGATGATGTCATCAGGTGGCTTGATCCACTAATACCTACTGGCTTCCAATTTGCAAATCCACTCCCAATTTCTATAACAACTCCTCCTTCTTATCTTTATCGTTTAACCACCATCAAAAGAAAACTATGCTGAAGATGGTTTGTAAATTGTTTCTAAAAAAACAACATTCTCAACAAGTTGAATGAAAGTTTTGTTTCAAAGCAGATTTGATTGATATTGTTGCGGTTGATTATGTTGTTGAATCGGTTGATAATGATGTGGATCAAGTTTTTAAAATTTCTTCTTATCAAGTTGCAAACCAAGTGTTTAATGAAATGTATGAGTGAAAAATGTTTGATAATCTTGTTAACTGCTCCTGTAGCTTTGCTTATTAATTAAGTTGTTAGTTAAATTTTTGTTTTTAACTGCATTCGGATGTTGTTTTTATGCCTGATTGCTGTTTTGAATTTGCTATTTATTATATGTGTAGTATCACCAGTGATATTTGAAGTTGATGATATTATAATCAATGTACTATATATGTACAGGATTTGGTTCCATTGAGAAGGTTTTGAGATTAAGAAGATTGAGAAGATATCCTAGCCATCCAATTATATTAAATTTGAATCATTTAATATAGCATTTAAAGTAGTAATAAGGGTAAATATGTAATTAGATGAAGCAAAATTAATTGACTATTGGAGGCTCCTACAATTTTGGGCTTCAAAATTCTAATTAAGGAACTGCTATTCAAATGACAGTTTTTATTTTCACACGTTAGTACTTTTTATTTCTTTTACCTTTTTTAATCGATTGCTATTTCTTATATTTTTGTTAGATTCATGAATAATATAGATTTGTAGCAACATGAAAGGTTCACAATGAATCACAGTTGGGGCCACGAATATTAATTTACGAAAATCATATCATTTTATACTTTTAGTGAATCATATATGAATGTGAATTGTTAAATTGATGAATCAATGAATATTGAAGCACTAACGAATTATGATAGTGAATCATCAATAAACTATGCTAATCTTTTAATTTTGAATCATACTAGAATCGGTGAATCACTAACAAAAAATGTTATTGCTTTATCTAATCATATATGCATCATCATATACACATTAGTGACAATCACAATAGCCCGATGACAATCCTCACATCTTACTCCATGACGACGTCAAATTTTGTGAATCACATAAACTAGGAAAATTGAATCATAAATGAACACACACACACACACACACACACACACACACACACACACACACACACACATATATATATATATATATATATATATATATATATATATATATATATATATATATATATATATATATATATATATATATATATATATATATATACGTATATATATACGTATATATACATATATATATATACGTATATATATACGTATATATACGTATATATATGTATATATACGTATATATACGTATGTATATGTATATATACGTATATATGTATATGTATATATGTATATGTATATATATATGTATAT
>LBNU01020506.1:35065-79210 GCA_014162995.1 Artemisia annua | reverse complement strand
TATATATATATATATATATATATATATATATATATATATATATATATATATATATATATATATATATATATATATATATATATATATATATGAATCCATAAAAATGATATTGCTAAGTTGTACTCATGATAGAGATGAATATTAACATAATTATTCTTCGATGGCCATTCCCATACTTTGGCACAATTAAATGCACAAAAATAAAAGATTTGAATAAAAAACAATTTAATGAATCATTGCTAAAACACGTTTTGTGATAACTAATGAAATGGTCAGAGTAATTTTGCATTTTTATATATAAATTGAAGGATTAAAATTGGTAAAAAAGATATAAGAAATAAAAAGCGTAGGCCATTTTGACATTGAGATTTAATGGAGCAATAAATGAATGCCTTCTAATTCTAAAACATACGAGTATTAAATGAATCATAAATTAATTAATGAAAATTGTAAATTGTCAACCTTATCCTTGACTTGGTTTGATGAGATGAAGAGCCAAGATTGCTTCTCATTCTTCTCAATCTCAAACTCTTCTCAATCGATCCGGATTCTATATGTACATCTACGTCGTGATATTGTCTAATATCACTTGTGATATTTCATAAACATAGTTAATGTTTAATATCACTTGTGATATTTCAGAAACAAGCAAGTATGCTTTTTAACCTTTAATATCATCTATGATATTTCATTGCTTTGTATATGAAAGATATTTCATATACATTTGGTAAGATGTAATATTTCACATTCTTAGTTAAGTATCACAACTGATAACACATATATGTAGAGGACCAAAACCATAATCAGTAACATTTTATATGAAGTTGATTATCTCTTGTGATAATTCACATTCTTAGTTGGGCATCATAATTGATTACACCTTTATGTAGAGAACATAAATTAGTATCATTAGAAGCTGTAAAATAAAGTGATAAACACACATTAAAAAGGATATCACAACAACTAAACAAACATTAAATATGTTTTGAAATATCACAAGTGATAATAGTGTTCTGTTCTCATATGGTTTTATTGCTACAAACATATTTGCATACTCTATTATCACTTATTTTTTATCATTCATTTCATGAAGAAGGATCTTTGTGGTGTATCTCATTCTCATGTTGTTCATCTTTTTTGAGGAACATTTGATATCACATGTGATATCTCATATGGGTCGACTTCTTCTTTTTGTTGAATCAGTGGTGGTAATGGAGGACCATGTTATATCACATGTGATATCACATTTGATATCACAAGTGATATCACGTTTGATATCACTGGTGATATCACATACTAAACAATGATCAATTTTCAACTCTAACCTCTTTTGTTACCTTTATTAATGCACTATAGTTATCACGAATATTCATTTATAATTATTGACTTTGTCTTCCAGGTACTTGAACAATGGTATGGTTACTTAAAACTAATATAGCGTCTCTTACAAACACAATCACATGACATGGGAACATGTGATTGCTTCTCATCATGTGCGTCCCTCTCTTAGGCGTTTCGTCGAATACCTTTCATGAAAGTGCATTAACTTACATATTAGTGCATTAACTTACAATGAGTCATTTGGAGTTCTACAAAAAAATTATACTTGTTTTACGAAAGCATGTTGAGTGTTGTAACTTACAGGTTAGTGTTATATCACAAGTGATACTGTATCGAGGAAAAAAAAAGGTTTGTCGAAAGTATATGAAAGTGTCCATCTATTGAAGAATAATTAAATGCACGTCACGATGGTGTATTTTTTTAGGCTAACGATTTACGGTTTTTGGGATATGTAATATATAAAAATGAGAAATGAAAGAGTGTTTTAATTACTCCGTGTTTTTTTTCCACTTAAATCTTATTATTTTGATCTAATGATTTGTGTGATTTGTCCTTACTATTATACCCATGCTATTTTTTATTTTTTTTCCCAGTTTAAAGATAAGAGTTTTCATTTAATAACAATCTTTATTAGTTTCTAAAATTATATTGAATGTTTTGACCATTCGATACACAACATAGATGCTCAAAAATCTTTTATATAATACAAGAATTACATCATTTCGGAGTGTTTTTGCAAAACCCTTCTCATTGAAAAAAAAAATGGACCAATAGGAGAGCTCGATTTTGACACATAAGCGAAATCAAGCAATATGATTGGCCAATAAAAAGTCAAAATTGAATTGCTTTTGGTCAAACTTTAATAAATTTGGTGGAGAATTTGATTGATAAAAAAAACACATAAAATTATAGGTGTCAAATTTATGAAAATAAAAACTTAAGAAAAGAGGAGGTAATTAATAAAACCTTAGTGGTTGAATTTTAAATATATTAGAGTTAAGTGTAAAATTATAAGTCTCCATGTTTTTTAATAACTTTAGATAATAAACAAATAACCCCTTACACTTTATACCCCCTATACTTTATAATAATAACTTTGTTTAAAATTGCATGAGTAATAGTATTAGTTTTTTTTGACTTTCATATATTAAAATAAATTTGCTAAATATGCGAATTAGTTATAATATACGTTAAATATTTTTTTAAACTAATGTTAGTTTTAAACTTTCATCCATTAGAATGTTTTTTTAAATAAGGACTCATGTTAATATTTAAAAGTTCAATTTATGCGTACACGGGTTTGAAATACGGCTAAATTATTAGTAACGGGAATATAAATATTAAATGGTAAGCATGAGTTACTGTGATATGAAAATAAATATACGCGATTCTACTTATAATAACGGCTCATGAAATTGTTATTTAAAAATTATATATGGATATCCATAAAAACATTTTAAAAACTTTACGGAGCATATTCTAACTTCATCAACGCTCATTATGTACCACTAAACTCGCACATTTTATTCAACATGATATCAATAATTAAAGTTAAACAACAACATTAACCTCAAACTTAACATGTCTGTCAGTTAAAAACGTTATACAAACCTAAGTATTAAAAAAAATAAACAAAAACACATGGGTTAGGTAGTCATTGTTTAATATAGAAGGTGTTTTCCTTAAATTATAAAAAAATGCACGCATCACAATCCTTATTTGATAAGAATCACCTCCTAAATAAAAAAATAAAAAAAGAAAAAGAAAAAAAAAAAAGAAAAACTACGTAGGTGCTAAGCTAACTTTATTCATTGACGTGATGTTTCAAAAAAAATAAAAAATAAAAAAAAATAGTTGGCCATTGTAAAGGAATTAAATGTATGTACATGAGAATTATTCAGCAAGAATATATAGTTTTTAATCAGCTTATTACGTTACTATATTACGATAATGTAATTGAGTTGGTAATCACGGATGTGACATACAACCATTATTCTATACTTATGATTTATGTGTAAACCTCTTTTTGCTTCTAAATAGAATCCGAAAGAGACCTCAACAGAACTTTGGCTTATGCCTTATCTAGCTGATAGTTTTTAGTAACNCTTAAGTGATAAATTCTTGGATTACTTTTAAAGCATTGATTGTTATGTCTAATTGTTATTCCTAAATGTATACCTAATTCTGTGTGTCAACATTTTATTGGTGACAGCAAAGAAACCCAATTTTTCACAAACCAATAAACAACTTCCACATCCATTTAGGCATAAAACTAAGCACACGAGTCCTCTAAATCATTTTCCTTACTATTATACCCATGCAATTTTTTTATTTTTTTTATTTTTTTTTTTCCAAATTTAAAGATAAGAGTTTTCATTTAATAACAATCTTTATTAGTTTCTAAAATTATATTGAATGTTTGACCATTCCATACACAACACAAAATAAATAAATAAATAAATAAATAAGTAAATAAATAAATAAATAAAATAAGTACATACACATATATCAACACAACCATCATTTTTCAAAACAACACACAACTATCGCTATGCGCGGGTAGTAGTATATCATAAATGAAAACCTAATAAACGGCTCACAATTTGTAGTCTTTCACTATGCGAAGTTTGGAGGTGGATCACTTAAGCAAGATATCATCGCAAAAAACAGAAGATAAAAGCCACACTTTATAGTTACGACCATTTGGAACAAAAAAAAAACATTAACATTTCCTACTTAAGTACATTACAGTTTAAACCTTGAACCATAAAGGGGTGGTCAAGGTGATTAGCAAGAAGTTTTTAACAAAAAGTAGGTTATGGGTTTGAAACCTTCTGATGCGATGACTCTTTGAGGCCTCACATATACTCGGCAGCTTCAACACTTGCAGTCTCCTTGGGCAGCTGATAATCAATTATGGACTCGATACTCCTTTCAATTATTCCACAGACACAGCAAACATAACCAATATCGTCTTCCAAAATAAGAGAATGATCACATTGTTCTTTCTCTTCCTTTACGTGTTCATGAGATGATGAGGCTATATCCTGACAAAAAAAGGGTATTTCATCAAATAACATATTTAAATTTTAGTGAGTTATTTCTCTTACAAGATTGATCTAACTGATTAATTCTTTTCAAGAACAATTCATTCTTTCACTTCTTTATGCAAAATCTATCCATACAACGACTATAATGAGCATGATGACGGAAAAGATAAGATATGATGAATTACCCTCGAGGACTCTAATCCATTGGACATTTCTTTCCATATATCAGCTAGACCATCAAAGTTGTCATCAAATTCTGGATCACTTTCTTCATCCTTGTCTTCAATACCAACCTCCAAATCATCATCTTCTAAGCTATTATCATGTTTATCATTCACAACCTTATCTTCTAAGATGCTCACACCCACAGAGTTCATTCTTTCTATTCTCTGTCTATAATGGTCCAGAAAAAGGTTATTGCAACTTCAAGTGTGTGAACTTATACTCATAACACTTGATCTGTTTTCTTTACATTAAGAGCTTATATGCACTGATCAGAAAAACAAAACAGATTTGTCTCCCAAATTTGTACTTGTGGCATTACATATTAACACTTTTTGTCTTAGTGTTACATAGTAGATCGGTGAATGTTCAGTACACAAGGCAGAGTAGCAGAAATTGAAGCAACTTAGTTGTGTTGAAACGCTAGATCAATATGTGTCATTTGTCTATGTTGGAGAATACTTTTCATATTTAAAATGAATGATTTTCCACCATTAGGCCCCTTTATTAGGCCTATATATCAAGGCTCTTTCGTAAATTACATGATTTGATAACTCTATCGGAAAAAGAAAACTGATTCTGATTCTCAGTTATAATTGCAAAATCAAAAAGATCCAACTCCAAAATGTGCTTCGAAGATTACTATGCAAATGAATGTCAACATATACTTTTTCAGTTTTTACAGCAAATTACAAATGGAAGATATAACGGAACCTTATAAACCATAATCCTATTTACACGAAAAGGGTTGGGCAACAACACTAAAGGAGTGTTTGGGATTGTGTTTGCCAAAATACCAATTCGAAAAAACAATTCTCAGCCCACTTTTTACATATTTCAAATGGTTGGTTAACACTATTTCCTAACATTCTGCAACTCAATAATACAATTTTCCCCAAACACAATCCCAAACACCCTCTAAATAAAATATTGGGTATAATTATATATAAGCAATCCACGATGACAAGCATGATTAATAAATTATGAACATACATTAATTATAGAAGGCTGGAAAATAAAAACACAAAAGCGTATGAAAAAATGATAAAAAGAATTACCGACCGGAAAAGTAAAGTAAAGTACGATGATAAAGAGATGATCCGACTTCTCAATGTTTTTAGATTCTGATTCTATGGCCCTACAAAGATATTTGTTTTGGTTTTTTTTAAAATTTACATAATATGGTCCCTGTTCTTTATACAAACTTACGCAATAGGATTTTCACCTTAAGAATTAGAGTTGGGGATTATTTTGTTTATGTCTTTGGAGAATGTAACTTTATTCATTTTTAAGAGATTCAATATTTTAGGTAAAATGGATTTTTCGAAAAATATATTACTCCAAAAGACTGTTTAAAGTACAATGCAATGTGGCTGAAATATTTATGACTAAAATTGATTTTTGCAAGCAACTGCTTGAACAACCACTAAAACATTTATGACATGCCATAAACGAACAAGTAGCTACCAACAACTAGAACAACCAAAAATCAACATAAAAAGACATAAATTTTCAAGAGATTTTAAGTTTTCAAAAATAGTCAAATTTCTTTTATAAGTAGTAAAGATTTATTTTCTTATATATAAACATTCCTTATTAGATAAAGACTAGGTTTAACTATAAATATAAATCTTATTATAATTAAATTTAGTTACATGGGTTGATTCAGTATCTCTTCCAGCCAATGCAAACCCTGCGGTGGTTTTTATCACCAATTGGACTATTTGGCGCTTCAGAAATAGACGGGTTTTTGACTTGAAACCTCCAAGAAAAGACACCCTCGAAGCATAAATAAAAACCCTTTCTTTCTCGTGGATTACTTATAGAAACAAGAAATTTAGCTTAAATTGGAATGTATGGATCTATGATCCTATCTTGGCATGTAACAGTATCTTGTGAATTTCCCCATCTCGAGCTTCTTGCTTGAGTTTTTAATAAAATCTTGTCGTTCAAAAAAAAAGTTTCGATTTTGACTTTTATTGATAAATCACTGACTCACTGTTTTAATATGGATTTCAACTCTTAGTTCAATTTAATTTTCAAATATACCGTTTTCATGTAAGTTTCAAAATAAGGTGTTTTGCTTTATATATAGTTGAAGATTTTGTAACAGAATTGACGACTAGAACTAATGTTTTAAAACCCGGTTGAACCGGGAACCGGTGATGTTACCGGGTTGTTACCGACCGGGTTTTTGAGGATTTGAGACCTGGATTGAACCGCCGGGTTTTAGTTGACCCGGGTCGAACCGGTGAACCAAAACCGGCCGGGTTTTACTTTTTATGTCTCTTTAACGAAACAAAACCATAACCGTTCCCTTTCTTCCTCTTTGTTTCTGCCTATACTTGAGGAACACAAACACAATTTGTTTTTAAAAGTCTCCTTTATATAAAAGTTATAAAGGAAGGTTCATGTCTGGAAAAAAAATACAATGTTGTCGAACATGTACTAAAACTGTGATATGCAAAAATCATATACTAAGAATGCAAAACTCATATACTAAGAACTAGGCTTTTGAAAAAATGAACTAAAAATCATATTTTGTTTGGTATTAGTTTCTGTAGGTTCTACAAGCGTTTGGTAGCAGGATTTAGTTGAAGGTTTAGATGTCTAGGAAACCGGTTTGACCCGGTGGTCCAACCGGTTGAACCGGTGACCCAGTGACTCGACCGGGTCAATCAAAAAACCGGTTTTTAAAACATTGACTAGAACAACACCTTTGTAACTAAAATCCATTAACCGGTAACAAGGAAACTAAATGTTATAGAAGGCATAGGATTACACCTATACAAGAACAAGATACATTCTGTCACAAAAGTATGCTTTATCATTAACAAAATCTAAAGAAACATTTCCGGATAAAAATAAATTTTAAACTCAGATTTTGTTAGTTTCTTCTTGATCTTGTTGTCATGGAACATTTTAGACTATCAAGGCTTCAAAACAGGTTATTATGTTAAATCCTTGTGAAGGGTGTGCGCTTGGTAAGCATCATCGGAAACCATTTCCGAAAGGAGTCGCTAGGAGAGCCAAGGAAATTCTCGAGCTAGTACACACCGATCTTCGTGGTCCGATGAGGAATCCATCTCATGGTAATAATCTCTATTTCATTCTATTTATTGAAGATTTTAGTAGAATGACATGGGTTTATTTCATGAAAGAAAAATCTCAAGTTTTTTGAATTTTCAAAAAGTTTAAAAATTTTGTCGAAAAACAAACGGGGAGTTTTATCAAAATTTTGAGAAGTGATCAAGGAAAAGAATACAACTCAAAAGAGTTTGACAAGTTTTGTGAGGATGAAGGCATGCACAGACAGCTCACAACTCGATACACACCTCAACAAAATGGTGTAGTCGAGAGAAAGAATCAGACCGTTGTAGAAATGGCGAAATCAATGATGCACGAGAAAGGTTTACCAAAAAGTTTTTGGGCAGAAGCAGTTTACACAGCAGTATATTTGTTGAATAGAAGTCCAACAAAAGCCCTCGATAACAAGACTCCATTTGAAGCGTGGAATGGAAGAAAACCTTCGGTAAGTCATCTTAAAGTTTTTGGGTTTGTTTGTTATTCTCGAATACCAAAACAAAAAAGATATAAGTTAGATGAGACAAGTGAAAAGTGTATTTTTGTAGGCTATAGTAGTAAGTCAAAAGCTTATAGATTGTATAGCCTAAAAACAAAAAATGTAATAGTTAGTCGAGATGTAATTTTTGATGAAATTCTTCCTGGAATTGGGAAGAAGAAAAAAAAGAAGGAACAAGTTTTCCACTAAAAATATGCAGGAAGAAGCACATGTGGAAAGTGATGAAAATCAACCATCACATGACGAAGTACCCAATGAAGAACCTGATGAAGAATCTCAAAGTCCATCACCAAGAAAATTTCGTTCGTTGAAAGAAATATACAATGCTAATTTTTGTCATGCAGAACCAAAAAGTTTTGAAGAGGCGATCAGAGAGGAATCATGGAAGAAAGCAATGGAGGACGAAATTCAGGTTATCGAAAAGAACAACACATGGGAGCTTACAGAAAGACCTTTAGACAAAGACGTTATTGGAGTCAAATGGGTCTACAAAGTCAAGTACAATGCAGATGGTTCCGTTCAAAGAAACAAGGAGAGACTGGTCGCAAAAGGTTACTTACAACAACCTAGAATTGACTACGATGAGACATTTGCTCCAGTTGCTCGAATGGACACAGTCCGAGCAATCATCTCACTAGCAGGCCAGAAAGGTTGGTTACTATACCAACTCGGCGTCAAGTCAGCATTTCTCAATGGAGAACTTAAAGAAGAAGTTTATGTGAACCAACCTCAAGGATTCGAGGTAGAAGGAAAAGAAGAAAAAGTTTACAAGTTGAAGAAAGTGCTTTACGGACTCAAGCAAGCACCGCGAGTGTGGTATAGCCAGATCGATGGTTATTTTAAAGAAAAAGGTTTTGATCAAAGTAAGAGCGAGCCAACCTTGTATGTTAAAAATCAAGGTAAAGATAACATTTTAATTGTAGCGCTCTATGTCGATGATCTTGTGTTCACAGGGAATAACAAGAAAATGATTGAAGATTTCAAGAATGAGATGATGCAAAAATACGAGATGAGTGATTTAGGACTTCTAAATCATTTTCTCTGAATGGAAATTTATCAAGACGATGGCGGCGTTTTTATTTGTCAAGAAAAGTATGTCGAGAAGATTTTGAAGAATTTTGACATGTCAGAATGCAAACCGAAGAACACTCCTTTGGTTGTCAATGAAAAGCTCATGAAAGAAGATGGTTCAAGTAAAGTGGACGCCACACTTTACCGAAGTTTGGTGGGGAAATTGTTATACCTCACAGCAACAAGGCCCGACATCATGTTTGCCACAACTTTACTCTCAAGGTTCATGCACAATCCTAGTCAGATTCATATGGGAGTTGGTAAAAGAATTTTAAGATATTTGCAGGGCACGAAAGATTTTGGAATCAAGTTTAAAAAACATGCAAATATAAATTTGCATGGTTTTTTGATAGTGATTGGGGAGGATGTACAGATGACATGAAAAGTACATCTGGATATATTTTTTCACTTGGTTCAGGTGTGTTTAGTTGGTGCTCCAAGAAGCAACAAACAGTCGCACAATCATCAGCTGAGGCAGAGTACGTAGCAGCAGCTCTAACCACATCACAAGCAATTTGGATACGAAGAATTTTTGAAGATATTGGAGAAAAGCAATTGAAGCCTACAACAATTTTATGCGATAGCATGTCAGCAATAGCAATCGCAAAGAACCCGGTTCATCATAGCCGCACAAAGCATATCGCTTTGAAACATCATTTTATCATAGAAGCAATTGAAGACGGAGAGGTGCAACTCGAATTTTATGGAACGAATGATCAACTAGCAGACATTTTCACAAAAGCACTTCTACGAGAAAAGTTTCAGGAGCTCAGATGAAAGTTGGGAGTTCAGCCGAAACACATTACAGGGAGAATGTGAACTAATGTGTTTGCCGACCACAAAGAAAAGAAAAATAATTTTTGGAGACAAGCACAACTATTGAGCTTGACAAAAGAATAGTTGAGAAAGTTTTAGACATGTTTTTTATGATAAAGAAAATTCAAGTTTTGGCTTCCAAGTCAACTACAGCATGAGGAAAATATACGGCAACAAGATCAACACCAATCTTTGAATACTATACAAGTACTATGCATATGTTTTACTTGTATTTGTTTTCATATTGTAATAGTATACTACAAGAAACCTATAAAAGGGAACCAAGTAGTAGTAGAAAATGTACCAGTTGCCTACAAAAGAAATACATTTCAAGTTTTAAATAAAGAATTTTTGAGTGACATTGTTTCATATTACAAAAGAGTTGTTAATAATTTGCCGTAATAATTTTGTGAGCAATATTTTTGTGAGAGTAACATCTCATATATCCAACATACGTCTATCTATACTATCTAATATATGAAGGTTTTGCACAAGTCTTTTAAGCACGATGCAATTAATATTCGTTTAATGTGCTTATTTGGAATACCTTATTTAGCGCAAATGTACACACCATCCACTGCACAAATTCTTTACAAAGTCATCGTTCATTTTTTTGGCAAGTTACAAGTTATACTTCTTTTTGTACTATTAAACATAATAAATAAAAACGCTCTTCTTATTTTTGTAAAGTACTCAACTACTCAATCCTCTGAAACCTCCCACGCTCCTCTTCAACATGATGCAGTCATGAAGAAAGATATTCGTGTTCCTAATTTTATGCTCCTTTACAAATTTGTAGAACCCTTCCTCTACATGAGTCATTCTTCATTTATCATTCTTCATCTTATTTTTGGAAACCATTAATTCCTCCACATCTTCCTCTACACGCTTTGGAGATGCCAGCACCAATTTTGTAGAACCCTTCCTCTACACGCTTTGGAGATGCAGCCCATTTTGATCCCGTTATTGTAAGTTCCTTTTTTTTTTTTTTTTTTTTTTTTTTTTTACTTTTCTTTTTGTTGTTACAAACAATATCTAATTGTTCCATTGTCATTGTGTTTTAGCGCAAGCTACTTATTACTGTACATGTTGTTTAAATGAAGACTTCCTTACTTAATTTGTGGTTTTGTGTCTAATAGTTGAAGCAAAATCAAAAAACTCGAGTGCCTACGGTTGAGAATGGAACCGATGTGAGAAATCTCCCACTTTTCAAACTTACTATTCCTTTTAAATTACATCAACTTCGGTTTGTTTGAATTGAGTGGTGGAATTAATTATATAATTATTAAGTTGTGGTAGTAATTTGGTATAATAAAACTAATAATGCCGGGTAATAATTGGGTCACAAGTAGCTGCAAAAACTTATTATCATTGCTACAGTATATAAACCAGAATGGCCGTTACTTTTTGCTAATGTGTAGCGATCTTAGCAGGTTTGTGATGATGGACATTAGTTTTTAGTACAAATGCCGATTACCCAAGTTTCTAATTGGTTGGTAACCATTTCCCTGTTTTCGTTTAATAGGTTTACTGTTAGGAGCAACATTGGCACGACAAGTTTTGGATTCTTAACCTCTGGAGCATATTCTGAAATTTCACGGGTTTGCTTCTATCACCCTTTATGTGACAAATGAAGGCATTTTAATCGAAACCTTGAATTTTGTCTGCAAGTTAGCCTGCAATTCTGCAATTAATTACAAGTCTGAATTTAAATTCGACACATTTTATCGAGCAACATGTGTTTGGTTTAAAAAGGTTGGTGGCATCTTACTGTTATCTTAGTTGTTTATGTTTTGACTCTACGTGCAGGGCAGTAACATATGGCCAGTACGTCAAACCTTCCTGCACAACAAAAACAAGCACCAATATACAATCATCCAAGTCCTCGAGGTCAGCTTGATGGTAAGTACTTCTCTCATACAACTATACAAGGACTAAATATTATTTATTTGAAAGTCAATTATGCACATGTATAAAGATTACGTTGATCTGTTTAAAGCATCTATTGAAGGAAATCGGAAAGATTCGGAAGACATAAATAAAAAAAATGGAGATGTGGTATGGTGTAGTATCACAGAAGAGTGAGGAAAATAGTTACGTGTATATGAAATGGTTCCGCTTATTCCCATCTTTCTTAAAACTATTGCTCATGATTTTTTCGGTTACTGTGGATATTACCCGATCCGTGAACACCCCTACCTCAATTTACTCTTCACTTATTCTTATTATTGTGTTGGTGAGTGAATGTTATATCAAGTTGTATACACCAATAACGATTATCACATTACTGTACTTGCACAGTTACCGAGAGAACCATGTGTGTTTTACATTTAAAAGTCATGAAATTAAAACTAAAAAAGCGGGCAAACAAAACCTTAAGTGCGCAGTTGACACACTGATAGTCTAACGCAAGCAAATTAGACCATGTGGTCCTATTTCCAGAGGCAATAAGCATACCTAATGAAGGCCTAATCCTAATTCCTAATGCGCGCTTGCTTTGACACCATAAATTGAAATTGCAGGTTCAATATGAAATTACAGTGAATCGGGTAAGTCTTCTATCACAACTTAGCAATTGCGTCTCTCTACCTTACTTATGTTTCTTATCAGGTTCGTTACGTTAAGTTTTTCATATAAATTATGTTGCTTACACTAAGTACNAGGCCTAATCCTAATTCCTAATGCGCGCTTGCTTTGACACCATAAATTGAAATTGCAGGTTCAATATGAAATTACAGTGAATCGGGTAAGTCTTCTATCACAACTTAGCAATTGCGTCTCTCTACCTTACTTATGTTTCTTATCAGGTTCGTTACGTTAAGTTTTTCATATAAATTATGTTGCTTACACTAAGTACATCATTATCGCATTTCATGTCTTAATGGAAATCTTTCTTTTCAATTTACGTGTAGATGTTCCAACCATTGGCTAAAAAAAGGATATTTGAGTATGTGACAGAACAGTTTGTTAAGAGCAAATGAGAGACACTGGTCTCTACAAACGGAAAGCCCAATGCGCAGATAATTAAAGAGTTAGTATCAACCGTAGAAAAATTTGTTAGTATTACAACTTTAAATCAAACTATATGTTTAAGAAAGCTTTGATGTGCAGGATTTATACAGGAGTTGACGAAAACCATGATTGTAGTTGGAATGAAACTACAATCAGACGGAGAAATAAGCAATAACATCAGATTGATAAGCTTATAACATGATAAATTGAGCTTATATGCCTTTTCTATTTTAAATAAGCTCATTAGTCCAGAAAATAAGCTAATCCAAACACCCCCTTAGGCTTTGAGCAATGATCAGATAATACTTATTTTAAAAAGCAATCAATGTTTCGACACGATGCTTTGGCTGTACTCCCTCAGGTATACCCATTTAACCTTTTTACTGTTATATTTGAATTTGAACTTTATATATAGGCTTATGGTTGGTTGTGATAACTAAGGGGGTATGTGTGTTAGCTTAGGCTTAAGAGATTATGTTAATTAAGAAAAGCTTGAGGCTTTTTAGATTATGAGAATTGCATTGATCCATTTCTATAAGATATTGAACATGATGAAATCGAGGTGTTGCAACAGGTGGCCAAACAGATGTTGGAAGATAAAAAATTCAATACTGAATGTAAGCAAGCTAAATCAGTCAAACAATTCAAGATGAATCCGCAAGAAGGAAAAAATAGGGACACAGTTAACCAATGAGACACAGGCGTCTCAAGACTGGGGGCGGCATTGGTACCCAACATACGGAATTTGAAATTTGAAAGTAAACCAACTGTACTGAATCATGGGTGGAAGGTTGATCCTGAAACACCACCAGAAATGAGTAGCTTTTACCCGATGAAAAAAACTTAGGGATCAAATTCCTAAAAGCATCAGGTACAACTCTTGATTATTGTTATTTTTTTTTATCGAATTCCTCCCTCATCAAAGTGACTGAAGAATTTGTGCCAAAATGGGAGGGTTTTTATAATGGGTTACTTTCTGTTTAACTTTAGGCTTTTGCTTTGATGTGGTGCTGTTTGTATATGCTTAATATAGTAAGGCCCAAGGAAATATGGTCAGACCAATTTATAATTGAACTTACGTATTTATGACCCTGCTTAAGAGAGGAAACATTGAACCCTATTCTTAGGCCGAATTGGAGTTCTTTGCTTACTTTGCACATAACTTAGTATTGTGGTATGCGTTTTCTTTTTCAGAGGGTTAAGTCCTAATTCCTAAGGAGTTGATGCACCTATATTATTTGACCGACACATGTTAATCTTGAATAGAATGGAATTTGAAAATAGAAGCTAATCACTTCAATCCATTTGACTTATATTATATTATCAGCAAGATATCCTTCAATCCATTTGACTTATATCATATTATCAGCAAGATATCCTTCAAGATGCTGACTATGGAGACCAGATCGCAAAATCCCATGCCAAACCCTATGCAGGCAAACATTGATTTGAATCCCATGGCACCGGGTATAATGTTTCAAACTCTAGAGACTAATAATGTAAGTTTGAAAAGGGAAAATTGCTCATTTTCTTGATTATCCTAATAAGATAGTAAGCCATAGTTTGATATAATCCTAATATGTCATATAAGCTTGAATAGTAGAAGTATTAATGGTAGCAAAAGTGGGTTGATGAACTTAATCTTGATAAACTTATAATTTGAAAAAGCGGGTTTATGGGTTTCTCGAGATATATGTAAGCTCATAAGCCCAACAAATAAGGTGATATATAAGTCCCCTAAACATGACACTAAGGGGTGTTTCACTTTGTTTGGTAAAGCTTACTTTTAGGCTTATGAGCTTATGTCTTTTTTGCTTAAGCCTACTTTTTACGGCTTATTTTGAAACTTACAAGCTTATATAAGAGGGTGTTTGCGTTAACTTATTTACTCGGCTTATGAGCTTTTACATGTGCTCATAACCCTACTTATAAGCTTATTATCAAGTTGAGGAGGTGTTTGTGTAACCTTATTTAATTGGCTTATGAGTGTATTGAAAGATTGAAAAGCCAATAAGGTAATACTTTATAGCTTATGACCTTATCAACTTGGCCTCATAGCTTAGTTGAATTCATAAGTTCTAATTCATATTCATATGCCATAAAAAATGAACTTATTTAATTATTAATTTTTCAATAAGCTCATAAGCACATCAAATAAGTTTACAAAAATCATATTGAGTTCATACGCCAGAAAAAGTAGCTTATGGGATTTCAATACTTACATAAGCCCAATAAATAAGCTAACATAAGTGTCCCTCAAATGTAACAGTAGATGAAAACATCTTGCTAATTGCATATGAACAATTGACACGTTATATATGAAAGCATGTTCAAAAGATAATATAACCATTATAACCAGTTGCAATATTTATGTTTTTGTCATATCAAATTTTTGGTTACGAATGGCTTGATTTTTGGTTATAAATAACACACCAAGGGGGTCGCATTATGTTGAATTATCTATGGTTACTTCTTTATTTGACATTGTACCTGATAATATCTATATAGTGCAAAAGTCGCGCGGACACCTATAGGAGGAAATCTGTAAAGAACAGAACCGGTGAAAGAGCTATTGGGATGTCAGATCAACATCAACTAAGTCTACCTCGATCCACTGAGCGTTGAGATACCAGCAACACCAATCCCTTAATATGGAATTGTTTACCAGAAAATGTTAATGTAACAAGTTTACATTTCTTGGTTCATTAATGTTTTATTAGTTGTTTCCTTAATATTTCATTCACATTTACAATAATTTGTGAAACATGAACTTCATTATACTATTCATATGCTCTATAAGATACTAATTAAATGCATCACATAACTTAAAATTTGTGTCATATGGTCATCTCACAATTCCACACCAATTAAACCAATAAAAGATTAAAATTTTATCATATACATAGGGAAAAGTCTATATGTAGAGAAGTACTTAAAGGTTTGTCATCATCGCAAGGATTGAGTTTGAATCGATAGGCGCTCACACACATCATTTTGGACATCGAGTCAATCTTTTTTACATTCGCTAACGCTATGGTTGTAAATAGATGGGCAGTCACACACGTCTTTTGCTACTCAACACAATAAATTTTGGAGACCCCAAGCTTGAACGTTTGTTAGTGTAATTGTAACATAAGCAATTTCTTATCTTATAATGGACGAATTGTCTCATTCTTTGTTTCATATTTTAAATGGAACAAATTTACGTTATTACATTTCTTATCATCTCATTTCTCTATTTCTTTAAAAAAGTATCCGGTGTCAACGGGTTTTCTAAGCTAGTATACTATATATAGGTGTTGCTTCTTGTTTGGAGGTGACCTTTTGGCCTTTTCAATGTAATGATGGATTTGATGCCGCTCATTTTTAGCTTCTTTGGTGTATTATTTTGGGAGGTGATTTGTGCACCAATACTTTTTTTGCCATACACCACCAAATCTTTCGTAAAGACTATTCTACACTTAACCTATTTAATTTTCTTGTTCCTTTACCAAATCATAATCAAAATAAAATATTTGCCCTACTTACACGTTACAGTGTTACACCTACAATGGATTTGATCGTTCTCTCCACACCATCATCTTGCTGTCATCATTACCAATAATTTTCACCTAGTTTTTCTAGCGTGTTAATTATGAACACACAAGTATGATTTAACCAGAATATATTTAATTTAAATAATACCTTTTTCTTTACTGCGTAATGTATATTATATTTGATTGTTAGTGTACACCAAAGTACAATGAGGTAACACAATCCTTCAAGTTCTGCTAGTGTACACCAAAGAAGCAATGAGGTAACCAATGAGCTCAGCTATATCCATCGTGAGAACAACATGATTGATTTGAATTTATATCCAGAATCTCCAAGCGACTTTATGTTGTTGAGTAGAAGATTAGTCACTCACCTTTGACAAGAAGCCAAATATCTTTCTTATGGCGCACTATTTGATTAGAAGCATGGAGTGGGAGAAATATATTATATACATAAACCATTGATGATGTTAGAACCGTCTTTTTTTTTTTTATGTTGAGTTGGATTGTAATCTCTTTTTCTTCGATCATACTTGGTTTACGAGTTTCATTTTCTGCTGGTTGGTTTTAATTTGTTCAGTTGGGATACACTTCTTTTCTCAATTAATCAAATTCCTTTTACTTTTAGTAGAATGTTAACTGTGTACTTTATTAGCCTAGTGTATTGTATTGTATTTGTGGTTATCATAAAAGTTTGCCATGTTCTCGTAGACTAAAAGAGAGCCTAAAAGATGTAAAGTTAGAACAGGGAAAAGTATCAATAATGAAATATTGGAAGTGAAAAGCCTAAAGTGGAATATGAAAAATAAAAGGTAAACGTGCTAAGAAAACGTATGTATAGAGATTCAGTTATATATATTCTTGCGAACAAAAGGAGTTACTTATGTTAAGGCTTAAGGGTAAAATAGTCTTCCCCAAAAAATTGGTGGTGCATGGCAAAAATAATTGGTGTGCAAATTACCTCCCTATCATTTTGCTTTGCTATTAAAGAAAACATACTTTCCATTTTGAAATTCGTGTATTTAATAGTAAAGTATATGATTCTAAAGTATTACTGTTATTCGTTTGAATGTAAGATGTTTGATAACAACAGTTCAAAGAAGTCTCAAGTTTGACATCAGGGACGAAACTAGTAACAAATATGACCGGGTGCACAAATTCTTTTATAAGTATACTAACTAAATAATACTAGAAATACATGTCGATGGACCGAATGCATTATTTAAGATGCATTTACAAAAAATCGATCTTTTTCTCAAAAATTAACACTACATCGAAAAAATTCATGGGTGTCTCAAGACCCGCGGTAACCCCCTTGTCTGTCTCTGTTTGACGTAAGCAAAAACAAAAAAATGTTTGAATATTCTAATATTTACTTGTATGATTGCAAAATCTGAATTTCTATAGACAATGGAATAATGGTTAGGTAATTGTGTTTCTGGAACTCCCAAGCTAATAAAGCTTTTAATGATTGTTGCTTCCTTGAGAGGGAAATTAAATGAATGCCGAAACCCTTGAACTGTTGGATATAGGGACTCTTGCAGGGAAACCATCACCGATTCACCTCGTTGGCGGAAGCAACATGAAATGGAGATATATAGAACGTATAGCTTGTGGCTTCAAATTATGCAACAGTAGCTAGCCCGTATCACAATGTCAGATGGTACGTATCCCCGACGTTACAAATAGTGATGTGGAGCTACAAGGAGCTCATAACTGTGAATTAAACCGGCTTAGATTTTTTTTTCTTTCTTTTATTATTTTATTTTATTTTATTTTAATTATCATCAACGTCAATTCATCGAAGTCATACTTATTATCATGATATTTGGGTTGTAGCTTCTCAACACATGGTACTAAATTCTCACCGAAGGGATTTGGTAACGGATCTCCCTTCTGGGAGATATCATCCATCGAAGTTACTACCAGATTCACTATTATTTGTTTATGTTTGGTTTTATTTTGTGCATCTGCCAGTAGGGTTTAGACCGCACTTAGGTTTGATTAGTATATTGAATGGGTTAATATTATGGTTGTTTGGGTTATTGATTAAGGTTCCATTTGATTCGTTCAATTAAATTTTTTTGGTTTGTAGATGTAAATATTGGTTCAATTAAATTTTTTTGGTTCGTAGATGTAAATATTGGTTCGTCTAGGTTCGGTTCATTCGTTCTTTGTTTGGAGCATCCATTCGATCGCGGCCCTTTTTTAATTAAATTTAAAAAGTGAGAACTAACAATGCAAAAAATATTAACGAAAAGACTAACAGTGCAAATATTATTTTAACACTTAACAGGAACTAATGTCCCATCCAAAATAGGGATTGTCTTGGTAACAGGTTTCAAAAATAGATATGTGTGGTGTTATTAAAATGAAATATGGACTAAACGTGTATTTGGGGTAAACCATAAGGACGAATCATGTAATTTTTTCTTCATTTTAATTTTCATTTTGGCCAAAACAATAAAAGAATGTGTATTTCTTTGTTTTAAACATATGAATTGAAAAACGAATTTACATAATTTTATGTTAAATTAGGAAATATTTAAGGCTTAGTTTTATTATGTAGCTTTAAAAGAAAGTTAATAATAATTAAATTATTACTCGATAAAGAAGAAAGAATTACTACCTCCGTCCCATAATAAATGTCCACTTTGACTTTTTTTAGTCTATCTTACTAAACTTTGACCATGAATATTTGTATTTGTGTTATATAATACTTGATGAAAAATATATGAATGGATTGGCTTTAAATGTATTTTCATTTGTTATAATTTTCATCGAGTATTATATAACACAAATAAAAACATTTACGGTCAAACTTGAACAAGAAAGACTCAAGAAATTCAAAGTGGACACTTATTATGAGACGGAAAGAGTAGTTTTTTAAAAATACGAAAGTGTTCACTTAAGATTTTGTTTAATATATAAAAAGAGTAGATAAGATTGTTTAAGGGTTTTCTATGGCTTAAACGATTTATTTGGTTTAAATGGGCCCATCATATTTTTACTTTATCCTTCTATGTAATGACATAAGGCCAAGGCCCAACCCATTCGTGACTTTTTGTAAACGTGTTCACAAATCTAGTAATACTCACAAGAACAAAAAATACATTTTTGAACCGAGCTGAATAAAGTCGAGCGAAATTTGTAACGGAACCGAATTTGTCAAAACCGAATCTAACCAAAATACTAAAACACTTTAAATAAATGTTTTTCTTTTGAAATATGCTAAAATAAAAAATAAATGTTATTATACATATTGTACAAGTTAATAAAACACAAAGATTTATACAATTTAAATGCAAACAAGTTAATGATCGTACACATGGTTTTAAAAACCGAACCGAACTAACGGGTTCAACCGGCTTAACCGGGAACTGGAATCGCCACCGGTTCGGGTAACCAGTAAAAGCCGTCCGAAACGAACCTAAGAGGACCACCAAAACCGATAAAAACGGGTGAATCTGGCTGGACCAACATCATTTTCTTTTTCTGGTTAATCAGCTCGTCATTGTTATTTTATTGATGTATAAACTTTAATCACAAAATACATGCCGCTGCAACACGCGAGTATCCAGCTAGTCATAAATTACTGAGCTAATGTTATATAGTTTTAAGACACAAAATTAAACATAAGACAAATCCTTCTAATCATTTCTTTATAATTTAGACCCTTCTATGTCGCATCATATCACATCTAGTTAACTACATGTTCATATGCAACATTTTTTAAACATCTATAAAACCCCATCTAATGTTCATATGCAACATTTTTAATCTGATGAGCAGCCTGCTAGTTTCAAGTTTTTATACATAGATAAAGGTTCAGTGAAACAATAATTTACACAGTTTTTTTTTTTTTTTTTTTACTTACAAGATTAGAAGACAGTTAATATATACAAACTGAACATGTTACAATAATCAACTGTACACAGAAAGTGGAATCAATTCAATAAACTAATTTTTTGTGATTTTCCGATTAAAATGTCAAGTATATGTACACTTTGTGTCGCCTATGTTTTCAAGTTCTTCCGTCATATCTTATACCAATTTTTCACGATCAGGAAGCTGCAGCTTTAGGCGAATGAATAGCAGTATCTGGTAACATAGCTACTGTCACCACGAAATACTCACACCCGACAGGTAAACCATACGGGTTTGAACCCATCTCTACATGGTCGGCTCTAACAGAAGATGATTTCACGGCTTGTCTCTCGATGTGCACAATCTGGCCCACGATGTAGGTAGGACGGTGTGGAAGATGGTCAGCAAATAAAGCAACGGATTCTGTTGAAAGATAGTAATGACTACAGTTACGGTTGATGGCCTCATAGTGTCCCGCCACGTTAAGTACAAATGCAGCTATTTCGTGAAGCTCCAAACGACCGAATGATATCTTTTCCTTGTTCACCTGATCAAGGATTAGAGTCACAAATACATTAACATCATACATGAAAAAAAGAAACCTTGCAAAAAATGGTAACATGTTTGCTAAGAGCTATACCTGTTTTTCGGATTGAACCTTCATGTACAAAGTGTTGACCAGTTCTTTCTTTTCATCCAACTCTTTTGTAAGTTGTTCATGTGATGTCTCCGCCTTTGTATACCGGTCAATCAGCTCAGCTCGTTGCCTAGTCAAGACACCAACTTTTTCCGCAAGCACCCGAACACATTCGCGAAACTCAGCAGTCCCGTCATCTCCATTCTCACTTGCAGAACTACAAAATAACAACAAAAAAATCATAAAATTCAAATTAACGGATAATTCGCTCGTAAAGAATCATATGTGGTTTTTAGAGCTTACTTGGCGAGAGATTGAGCTAAAGCACGCAAAGACTCGGAAAAACCAGCCACGCCACTTGACGAAACACAGGTTTTTAGCCTTTCAAAAAGACTACGAATTTTGACAGCAGAGGCACGTAATGCAGTATATTCAGATGCCCTTCTATCGGCTGCACAAAGATGAGTTTGGGCCTCTTCTCTTGCTTCATGTAGACAATTCTCTAAATGAGCACAATTCATCTGTTCGACAAAATGTTTAAAATATTACAAACCGATAACCATCATATTTATTAGTTACGAATATGGTCCCTAGAAACACAGTTTGCTTTCATATCTGTTATTATCCGCAAGAACCAATTCTGGAATTCTGAGCAAACCACAGCAACCATTTATGAAATTTACTCTATAAATTAAAAACGCATATTATGAAAAAAAATTACCTGAGATTCATCTAGTAGATTCCGACTTGTTTCCAACTCACCACCTAGCCTCGTAATCTCATCGGCTGCTGCTTGGAGTTTGATTTCCATTTCATTTAACTGATTTGATTTTTCCGTAAGCAAATTTTGCAACTCTGCTACAAGATCCTCACTGGCTTTGACCTTTTCATCAGAGGTCAAACTTTTCGGCATGTAATCAGCGGTTGAACTTGTAGCCAGCACCATCCCGACATCCGTCCCCACCATTGTATCCTTTTCATCTTTTTCATCACGGGTCGGTTCTACCATCGAAGAATCAATACCTCCTGATTTAAGTAATAACGAACTTGAACCATACGAAGCCTCATCCATTGGCTCGGAACATGCACCCATAACAATTTCTGATTTACTATCACCGATTTTATTTCCAGCAGAATACTGATCAGATAGCTTTTGTTCAAGCTCCTTAATTCGTTTCTCATAGGATTCACACTGCATATGTTTGACTTTTAACATATCCAACAAATGTTTCTCGTGTTCATCTTTCAAACGCAAAGCTTCAGCTGTCTTTTCCGCCGCATTTTTTAACACATTGCCCACTTCACTGTCATCAAATTCAATTTCCGGTGAAAATGAACAGAGCAAAGCTATACTCGAAGCAAGTTCGGCTTTTAATTTCGCATTCTCGACTTCCAATCTACTAGTCCCAGCAATCTCCACCAACTCCGAACCATCCACAAAATCATTACTATATTCGGTATAATTGTCGGTACCACTTTCGGAGCTTTGTTCTACATCTTGTGACATCGAAGACGAACCCTTTCGAAAAGAAAGTCCTACCAAATGCTCAGGGGCAAATCGGTCAAGATCCGATATGTCAATATCGAGTAAATTAGTATCAAAAGGAGCTACATTGACGTCACATGTATTAGGAGTATCGTATAAACCCATTGATGCCAAGATATCTCGAGGTATATAAGAACTGTGTACTTTTAAAAACTCTTCTCGTCGCCTTACTTCTGATTCCCGCTTAACTGCAAGTCTTTCCGCCAGCTGTCCCGCCATTCCCATATAGAGTTTCATTGACGCTTTTCTCCTAACTATCTCAGCAAGACACGCTCTATAAGCAGGCCCAATCCCACGGACAACTTTCAAATGCTCAAACTGGTCATTCTGGCGTTTAAGTGCTTCGGTGAATACTGAAAACTTATACCGTACGTCTTTAATTGTGTACTGAATGTATGCGATTTTTTGCATGTATTTGTGAACAAAAGTGTTCATTTCCGATTTTTTGTTTTTGCAGAAGATGAGAAGGTTGGATATTGTGCGTTCACAAGTTTGCATTTTCGGGATGTAACTTTTTTCGTGGCCATCGTACATTGGTCCTAATGCGGATACAGCATCATGAGGACGGAGAGAACTAGAGAGTTGACTGGTCAAACAATCATCCACAAGTTTCTTCACCAGGCCAACATCTTTGCTGCATTAGTGTACATACAAAGTTAATAACGAAAACCATATTTATACGAAGTTTATTTATTATCTTGAGCATACAGAACAGCAAGGTTCTTGAACATCTTTAAGACCTAGTGACATGAATCAAGAAAGTGAGTAGCCTAAACAGATACTATTACCTGGGAAGGGTGAGTCTTTGACTCAAATCTAGGCACTCTAACCGGGGTATCCCTGTGACGGTTTCCGACCCTTTCCCTAGCACCCCCAAGATGTGTAGCTAGTAAGGTTTGGACCTAAGACACCTCTTGTGAGGACATTAGAGTGCCTATCCACTATGTACTATAAGCTAAGAATCCTACATTAGCCATTTTATGATAGTTGTTCACTTGTTCAAAGATATGTTTGTAGTATACATCTTTCTTTTACTTCTTCCTATTTCCCTCTACGTGACCCTCTAAATATGTATGATCTTAGGCCTGCAAGACGACTCTTCAATCTTAATAAGATATACCAGTATTTATTTGTAGCAAGAAATCAGCAAGAGCTTTGCTTGTGACAAATACAATTTACTAACAGAAGCAAAAAAGGCAGCTCTGTATGATATCACATGGGGGGTGTTTGGATGCATGTATTAAAGTTGAATATAACAAGCAGTTATTGTTCTTTGAAGTTGTAATAGTTGCGTATTTGACAAACTCTAACTAAAGGCAGAGACGTTTGCTAAACATTAGTGAAGTCTCTCACAATGAGTTTAATATGGGGGAAATAATTATATAAAGCGAAACTTATTTGTTGCAGACTTGCAGACAGTATGAAACAGATTATCACATTATGTAAAGCTGATTATACTTATACCCCTAGATGAGGATATTGTCTAACACAAAATCAGTTTATTAAATACTATAAGATAATCAGCTCCAGAACACAAATCCAAATGAGTAATATATTCACCATTAACGAATGGAAAAGCAAATAAGAGAGTAACTTTTAAGNAACCCTCCACGAAATCATTACTATATTCAGTATAATTTTCGGTACCACTTTCGGAGCTTTGTTCTACATCTTGTGACATCGAAGAGGAACCCTTTCGAAAAGAAAGTCCTACTAAATGCTCAGGGGCAAATCGGTCAAGATCCGATATGTCAATATCGAGTAAATTAGTATCAAAAGGAGCTACATTGACGTCACATGTATTAGGAGTATCGTACAATCCCATTGATGCCAAGATATCTCGAGGTATATAAGAACTGTGTACTTTTAAAAACTCTTCTCGTCGCCTTACTTCTGATTCCCGCTTAACTGCAAGTCTTTCCGCCAGCTGTCCAGCCATTCCCATATAGAGTTTCATTGACGCTTTTCTCCTCACTATCTCAGCGAGACACGCTCTATAAGCAGGCCCAATCCCACGGACAACTTTCAAATGCTCAAACTGGTCATTCTGGCGTTTAAGTGCTTCGGTGAATACTGAAAACTTATACCGTACGTCTTTAATAGTGTACTGAATGTATGCGATTTTTTGCATGTATTTGTGAACAAAAGTGTTCATTTCCGATTTTTTGTTTTTGCAGAAGATGAGAAGGTTGGATATTGTGCGTTCACAAGTTTGCATTTTCGGGATGTAACTTTTTTCGTGGCCATCGTACATTGGTCCTAATGCGGATACAGCATCATGAGGACGGAGAGAACTGGAGAGTTGACTGGTCAAACAATCGTCCACAAGTTTCTTCACCAGACCAACATCTTTGCTGCATTAGTGTACATACAAAGTTAATAACGAAAACCATATTTATATGAAGTTTATCTTAATCTTCAAATTTATTTATTATCTTGAGCATACAGAACAGCAAGGTTCTTGAACATTTTTAAGACCTAGTGACATGAATCAAGAAAGTGAGTAGCCTAAACAGGTAAGATTACCTGGGAAAGGAGAGTCTTTGACTCAAATCTAGGCACCCTAACCGGGGTATCCCCGTGACAGTTTCTGACCCTTTCCCTGGCACCCCCAAGATGTGTGCACCTAGTAAGGTTTGGACCTAAGACCTCTTGTGAGGACATTAGGGTGCCTAACCACTATGTAGTAAGTACTATAAGCTAAGAATCCTACATTAGCCATTTTATGATAGTTGTTCGCTTGTTCAAAGATACGTTTGTAGTATACATCTTTCTTTACTTCTTCCTACTTCCCTCTACACGACCCTCTAAATATGTATGATCTTAGGCTTGCAAGACGACTCTTCAATCTTAATAAGATATATTTATTTGTAGCAAGAAATCAGCAAGAGCTTTGCTTGTGACAAATACAATTTACTAACAAAAAGCAAAAAAGGCAGCTCTGTATGATATCACATGGGGGGTGTTTGGATGCACGTATTAAAAGTGAATATAACAAGCAGTTATTGTTCTTTGAAGTTGTAATAGTTCGTATTTGACAAACTCTAACTATTTAAAGAATCAATGGATAACATGACCAAAAAAGAAATCTTTGTGAAAAAAGGCAGAGCGTTTGTTATACATGAGTGAAGTCTCTCATAATGAGTTTAAATATGGGGGAAACAATTATATAAGGCGAAACTTATTTGTTGCAGACTTGCAGACAGTATGAAACAGATTATCACATTATGTAAAGCCGATTGTACTTATACCCCTAGATGAGGATATGGTCTAACGCAAAATCAGTTTATTAAATGCTATCAGCTCCAGAACACAAATCCAAATGCGTAATATATTCGCCATTAACGAATAGAAAAGCAATAAGATAGTAACTTTTAGGCGATAACTAACCTCA
Organism: Artemisia annua; assembly: GCA_014162995.1. NCBI lineage: Eukaryota > Viridiplantae > Streptophyta > Magnoliopsida > Asterales > Asteraceae > Artemisia > Artemisia annua. The sequence continues at coordinate 53,138 of LBNU01020506.1, read as the reverse complement.
AAGCTTGCATTATACTTTTCTGCTCGTTGATATGGTGCTCGTGCTCCTTAACTGTTCCTTCCAAATCTTTACTGAGTATTGAAGCTTTACTTGAAAACAAATGTTCGGTATTCCTTTTTAGCTCCCCAAATTCCTGCTTAAAGTCTCCAACTTTACTTTCAAACTGCCTATGGGAATTACTACAATCATCCACCATTTTTCTTAGGTTATCTTCCTTCACGAAATCCAGTAAGCATTTCCTGTCAGCAGTCTGTAACACTGGTAGAAGTTTGATAGACTTTAATCTCTCTAAATCCCGCCCGAAATTCACTAAAAGATTGGAATGTGTCCTTTGCTGTTGTGAATAACACTTCACGAAATCCGTGTAGTTTTGGAGGATCATCTTATAAAAATGGTCTAAATTACCCCGAGCAATCTCCAATGCCTTCTCTTGCACCCTTTGCTCTCTTGCAAGCCTCTCACACGCATCAAACTTCACAAGGGTGCGTCTGTAAATCGCGTCACCACGCTGGTAATGATACCTAAACATTTTCTCGTATGATGGCAATGCCTTTAAAGCAGGATCCGATGCTTCATCTAACGGGTGTGGATCACCAGATGAAGACGGGGGTACAGGGTCGGGATAACTATTCTCCACTAATTCAATCTCCTCCGGCCCAGGTGGCGCTGAATTAGTCCTCATTTTGGATTTATTAAACACGAAAACCTCTCTATCATCGGACGGGAGTTTATACACAGACAACGGATTCTGAGATTCTAATTTCATATCCAAATACAACAGTAACTGATCATTTAACCTAATACCAGAAAGCGATTCCAAAAACTGTTGCACCGACTCCACAAGCGTATCCTCATCACAATCTAGCTCAAACGAACGCCCGTTTTCCGCTATATGAACTACAAGCTTCCCCCTTTGTACCACATTTTCACTTAAACTCATCTTTTTTTTTTTTAACCCCCAACTAAATCCCAATAAATACACTAAAACAAAATTTTAACCACAGTAAAAAAAAACCACCTTTTTTACCCCTCAGTTAATCTGATCAAATCCAGCTAACTTTCACCTGCAATCACAAAACCAAAAATTAAAAACAACCCACATCACAAAACACAAAAAAGCACCCATCTTTAACAAAATTAACAAAAACCAAACAAAACCCTAAAACAGTACTAAAATCGACCCATATATGAAAACCTTAAAATCAAACCAAGATTCAGAAAACCCACCTAGATAAACCCGAAAGAAGCCTAAAGTAACAATCTTTTTTATAAAACTATGTAGTTTTGATTAATGGGTTAAATGGATAGATAATCAATGACGTATAAGCAAAGGGGTTAAAAAAGCTTATTATATCATGAAAGAATAGAATATATTCTTTCTTTCAATCATATAGTAATATAAATATAAAAATTTATAAAAATAAGTTAAGTTTTTTTATATAAAATATAAAAAATTTATTTAATGGGTGGTGAATAAACCTTATGATATGAATGCGCCGTTTGGTATGGTTTGTTTGGATGATGATGATAGAGACTATATGTTGTATAATGATTTTAATGAATATGATGATTGTGTTTTTTGGTTTGGTTTTTGGGTTTTGTATAAAAAAAGAAAATAATTATTTTGGTTAATGATATGATTGTGATTTGTGAATGTGAATATTATAAGTTTTGATTATGTGACGTGTTTAATATGGTTGGTTAACCTTTTGGTTTTGTAATGTGACGTTTAAGTCCATGTGATTATTTAGTTTTTTTGTTTGTTCGTTTTATTTTTTAATTATGTTTATACAGAATTTAGAAAACAATGTGAAATTTCTTTTTAACATACTAGGTTTTAACCCGCGCATATACGGGTTATTAAACAATATTTTTTATTCAATTATATTAAATTTTTTATTTACATATAATTACAATATTCATTTACGTGCGGATTTTAACATAACTTTTACGTTATGTATTACAGTAATATCAGTTAATAATTTGTTTATATTTTTATTGGACGAAATATGACTTTATTTAACTGACATTATGCGTGTTTAATATCACATAATGACCCTTAAAAAAATATATTTAAGGATATCCTTATTTAAACTTTAAAGATGAATTAAATATGTCATTGCTATATGTACAATCGCGTATATTTTTATTCATCTCACAGTAACTAGTGTGGTCGTAACTTCATTTTGATATTTATATTCATGTTAATAATAATTTTAGCCATACTTAAATTTTAAATTTGTGTACCCATAGGTTAAATTTATATTGAACGTCATAAGTAAAAACAATAAATAAATAAATAAACTTTTGCGGATCTCTTTGCTTAATCTCTTAAATAGTAATAACACGAGTCGTTCGTATATATACATTTTCATATATTCATTTACATATCACAGTAACTCGTTCTTTCATTTGACGTTTATAATTTCGTGCATTTACATTAATTTAATATATAATGATAATAATAGTTATTAATAATAAAAATATATATGTTTTTTTAATATAAAATCTATAAGGTATTTATTAAATCTATAAAGATATTATAGAAATGAAAATTGATAAATTTACTTAAGTCATTATAATTTATTTAAACTTTAACACCTAAAGTTTTATTATTATTCCTCTTTGTTTTAGTTTTTTTTCCTTATAAAATTAACTAATGTGTTTTTATATATATTTATATTGTTGGATGTAATTTATATGTGTTTGACCAAATCGTAGACAATTTTGACTTTTATTAGGCAACCAGAATGTTCAATTACGAAATCGAGCTCTCCAATCAATTAATAGAAAAATCTTTTTTTTTTTTTTTTTTCATTTTTTTTAATCTTCTCTTATTATATAAGAGATATAACAAATAGATTTTTAAGTTTTGATTATAATTTAAAAAAAAAATAAAGATTGAACGCCAAGAATCATCAGTAACCTCCTACTTCTAAAACCACATGTGAGTTTTTAAGACGATTTTTAACTATGATAATTCAAATTGTTCTTATTTTCTAAATCAACTTCTCTTTAGTCATTATTTTTTATTTTTTAACCAAATAATTTGCACGGATTTTATTTATTGTTAAACAGACTCAAACCTAATAAAACTTTTTTAAAAAAATATACATGTGACAACTTAAATTTGTTTATGGAACTAAATTTGAGACCTCTCACAAAAATGTTATAATCATCACAAATCTTTTGCCCGACCAAGTTAAAAATATTTGATTAAATGTAAATCATTTATTAAATTCTTTATAATATACAACACTTAAAAGTTATAATTCTCATGAAAATAATATATTAAGCTATAAATTAGTTAGGAAATGTTATTTTATTGTGCTCAATTCTTTTCTAAACATGTGTTTGTTACCCAAAAAAGGATAATACTCCAATAAATATAATACAGTAATGTTAAGAGGGGAAAAGGTGTAAGTTAAAGGATGTAATATTACTTTTGAAATTATAATTAGGAAATCCGATCTATGCTCTAAATTTTGAGACTTTGTTATAATTTAAAATTGATGAGTGTGACTTGATGCGTCTAGCTAATAAGAACTCTGGATCCATATTATTATTAGGGTTAATATACAAATATGTTACTAAACTTTTCAAAAAAATTCGCCTAAGTTACTGAACTTTCATTTTGTTCACTTAGGTTACTGAACTTATATGAAGCATTTTTCAGTGTTTGTAGGAGTGACTTAATCTTATATTTTTTGAAATGTTAAGTAACATAAATGTCATGTTTTTACAAGTTCAGTGTTGTTTATAAATATTTTTTATAATTTCAGTGACCTCAAATGTCATGGTTTATAAGTTCAGTAACCTAAATGAATGAAAGTTCAGTAACTTAGGCGAACTTTTTTGAAAAGTTTAGTAACATATTTGTATATTAACCCTTGTTATATTAAGCTTAGTTTTTAAACTTAAATAATTGAGAGAAGATCAAACAAAAAGAACACGTTTTACAAAAAGAATACACTTGATAAAGAGGTTTCTTGACAACAACCCTTGACAACAAAGGAAAGCTCATGAAGACTTTTAATCATTTTGTATCCTTCTTGTTATGAAAAATTTTCAGATTTTTTAAAGTAATTATTTTGTAAGAATTGCATTCCTCCTAAGATTGTGAAGATTGAGCTCGATAATTCCACCAAAAATTTCACTTATTTGCAACTCTGTTTGTGTCGAGTCAATGTGACTAGAATTCGCAAATGTCCAAGTTGCACCTCATTCAAAGAAGACAGCCTTCCAAGATGAAAGTCCTCCGCAGCCTTTAATTTCTTGTAATAAGATGTAGTCCATGTATTGATTCATGTATTAAGTCTAGATACATTAGAGAAGTAGTATAGTCTTGGTGCAAGTCAAACCGTATAAATCAAGGTTATCAAGATCGAGATCCTACCCAAAATCGTTTTCGCTTTTCCAAGATCGAAATCATAAGATCTGATCGGGATCTTAAGATCCTACTATAATGTTATTTTCTTAATAGTCTTTTGTAATATTATTCAAATCTACAACTTATTATATATCATAAACACAAAATTATTTGAATATTTCATTGAAATGTTTTCCTAAATTATGAATATGGATTGTTTAATAAGATTAACATGTTGTTTTTAAAATTCTACCGTATAAAACATAATCAATTACTTTGTAGGTTTTTAGTTTGCGGTTCGAGAAAAATAAGATCGAATCGGATTAGATCTTAAGATCCTATGGTTAAGATCAGGATTTTGTAAGATTTTGCTAAGATCCTAGGATCTAGATCATTTTTGCTTTGTAGTATCATAAATCGTAAAATCGTAAGATCCTAAGATCAGAATCGGGATTAACAGCTATGGTATAAATAGTCTTGGTGCAAGTCAAAGTGTCAAAACTGTATAAATAGTCTTTATCCTCTCCATTGTAAGGCAACAAATACATTTTCATGATTCAGTTACACTTTTCCCTCTCTTCATTTCTTGAAATTGTATCCATCTTATTTCCTTCAACAAAATTGTACATTACTGATACTACATTTACAAAAGAACCTGCAAACTAAGCTAGCGTTCTCAACGGCTATGATCATCTTTGGGTCATAATCCTCAAGACGGATGACCACATCACATGACCCATGAGGTTGTGAGAACCGGCTCCACTTGTGACAGAAAAATGCCAAGATTCAGAAAACCCACCTAGATAAACCCGAAAGAAGCCTAAAGTAACAATCTTTTTTATAAAACTATATAGTTTTGATAAATGGGTTAAATGGATAGATAATCAATGACGTATAAGCAAAGGGGTTAAAAAAGTATATTATATCATGAAAGAATAGAATATATTCTTTCAATCATATAGTAATATAAAAAATTTATAAAAATAAGTTAAGTTTTTTATATAATATAAAAATTTTATTTAATGGGTGGTGAATAAAAACCTTATGATATGAATGCGCCGTTTGGTATGGTTTGTTTGGATGATGATGATAGAGACTATATGTTGTATAATGATTTTAATGAATATGATGATTTGTGTTTTTTGGTTTGGTTTTTGGGTTTTATATAAAAAAAGAAAATAATTATTTTGGTTAATGATATGATTGTGATTTGTGAATGTGGAATGTGAATATTATAAGTTTTTTTAAATGGATTTGGATGTGATTATGTGACGTGTTTAATATGGTTGGTTAACCTTTTGGTTTTGTAATGTGACGTTTAAGTCCATGTGATTTTAGTTTTTTTTCTTAATCTCTTAAATAGTAATAACATGAGTCGTTCGTATATACAATTTCATATATTAATTTACATATCACAGTAACTCGTGCTTTATTTTGGCATTTATAATTTTGTGCATTTACATTAATTTAATATATAATGATAATAATAATTAATAATAATAATAATGTATACGTTTTTTTAATATAAAGTCTATAAGGTATTTATTAAATCTATAAAGGTATTATAGAAATGAAAATTGATAAGTTTAATTAAGTCATTATAATTTATTTAAACTTTAATAGCTAAAATTTTATTATTATTCCTTTTTATTTTAGTTTTTTTTCCTTATAAAATTAACACATGTGTTTTTATATATATTTATGTTGTTGCTTGTAATTTATATGGGTTGGACCAGAATGTTCGATTTTGAAATCGAGCTCTCCCATTAATAATAGAAAAATCCATTTTTTCATATATATATATATATATATATATATATATATATATATATATATATATATATATATATATATATATATATATATATATATATATATATATCTTCTCTTATTATAAGAGATATAACAAATAAATTTTTAAGTTTTAATTATAGTTAAAATAAAATGTTTTAGAGATGAACATCAAGAATCATCAATAACTTCAAATCTAACCACAAGTTAGTTTTTAAGATGATTTTTAACGATGATAATTCAAAATGTTCTTACTTTCTAAATCAACTTCTCTTTAGTCATGATTTTTGAATTTTTAACCGACTAATTTGCACGGATTAAATTTATCGTTAAACAAACTCAAACCTGATAAACTTTTAAAAAAATAAAAATAAAAATATGTGACAACTTCAATTTGTTTATGGAATTAAATTTGAGACCTCTCACAAAAATGTATAGTCGTCACAAACCTTTTGCCCGAACAAGTTAAAACTATATGATTAAATGTAAATCATTTATTATATTCTTTATAATATACAACACTTAAGTTATAATTCACATGAAAATAATATATTAAGCTCTAAGTTAGTTAGGAAATGTTATTTTATTGTGCTCAATTCTTTTCTAAACATGTGTTTGTTACCCCAAAAAAGGATAATACTCCAATAAATATAATACAGTAATGTTAAGAGGGGAAAAGGTGTAAGTTAAAGGATGTAATATTACTTTTGAAATTATAATTAGGAAAGTCCGATCCAAGCTCTAAATTTTGAGACTTTGTTATAGTTTAAAATTAATGAGTGTGACTTGATGCGTCTAGCTAATAAGAACTCTGGATCCATATTATTATATGAAGCTTAGTTTTTAAACTTAAATAATTGAGAGAAGATCAAACCAAAAGAACACGTTTTACAAAAAGAATACACTTGATAAAGAGGTTTCTTGACAACAACCCTTGACAACTAAAAAAGTTATGAACAATGCAAACGGTGAATACAGAGAAAAAAAAAAAAAAAAAATGTTATGTATTTTTCTCATCAAAATAATTCATAAGAAAAAACTTTTTAGTGATTTTTAATCATTTTGTATCCTTCTTGTTATGAAAATTTTTCAGATTTTTTAAAGTAATTATTTTGTAAGAATTGCATTCTTCTCCTAAGATTGTGAAGATTGAGCTCGATAATTCCACCAAAAATTTCACTTATTTGCACTTCATTCAAAGAAGACAGCCTTCCAAGATGAAAGTCCTCCGCAGCCTTTAATTTCTTGTAATAAGATGTAGTCCATGTATTGATTCATGTATTAAGTCTAGATACATTAAAGAAGTAGTATAGTCTTGGTGCAAGTCAAACCGTATAAATCAAGGTTATCAAGATCGAGATCCTAATCAGAATCGTTTTCGCTTTTGCAAGGTCGAAATCATAAGATCTGATCGGGATCTTAAGATCCTACTATAATGTCATTTTCTTAATAGTCTTTTGTAATATTATTCAAATCTACAACTTATTATATATCATAAACACAAAATTATTTGAATATTTCATTGAAATGTTTTCCTAAATTATGAATATGGATCGTTTAATAAGATTAACATGTTGTTTTTTAAAATTCTACCGTATAAAACATAATCAATTACTTTGTAGGTTTTTAGTTTGCGGTTCGAGAAAAATAAGATCGAATCGGATTAGATCTTAAGATGCTATGGTTAAGATCAGGATCTTGTAAGATCATTTTTGCTTTGTAATATCGTAAAATCGTAAGATCCTAAAATCAGAATCGGGATATTAACAACTATGGTATAAATAGTCTTGGTGCAAGTCAAAGTGTCAAAACTGTATAAATAGTCTTTATCCTCTTCATTGTAAAGGCAACAAACACATTTTCATGATTCAGTTACACTTTTCCCTCTCTTCATTTCTTGAAATTGTATCCATCTTATTTCCTTCAACAAAATTGTACATTACTGATACTACATTTACAAAAGAACCTGCAAACTAAGCTAACGTTCTCAACGGCTATGATCATCTTTGGGTCATAATCCTCAAGACGGACGACCACATCACATGACCCATGAGGTTGTGAGAACCGGCTCCACTTGTGACCAAAAAAAATGTACATTTTTCACTACCGATGCTAAGGCTGCTCTGGAATCACTCTAGACACTCCTACAAAAAACTTCAGTTTGTACCTTGTCTTGTGCCTCAATTTCACGAAAGACTACATTCCGCATGCATCAATGTCTTGAGAATACTTTGGGATCTCAATATCTATAAATATGATCGCTATGCCAAACCTTGATGCTTCTGGCTGCCTTGTAATATATGGCGGTGTTTGTTTGTATGATACAGATTAGGAGTGGTTAGTTGAAAAAGTAGGGTGATTTCAGAACTTCGTTAAGATCAAAGTCGCCTCTTTGTGGTAGTGGAGGAAATTCGAGCCCTGGATATGTGGTTTGAAAGCTTTCAAGCAGCTGGCAAGATTAGGTATAAGTAAACGTGAGAACATAGGTTTAATTGAATAGTTTAAATAATCAGAGTTATAAAAGGTGCTAATGAGCAAAAAGGTTTTGGATCGAGATGCTTACATTTTCAAGTATTGGTGTGCTGTAGAGTTCTACAAACTTTTCTCTTAGTATTACGTTCATTTGGTCAATATCACATGCATGTGTCCAAAAGGAATCATGAACTCCTGCCAGATATAAGCAATATTATGAGTTTATGACATTAAATTTGTTCCAAATCTTAAAAAACATGAACAAAAAACAATATATTTATTTAATGTACAAAACAAACCTGCAAAACGCAATCCAGCATCACGACAAGCAACGGCGGTCATCATCATGTGTGTACCATCAAGTGAGTGCACAAAATTTGGAGGAAACGCTGTTCTTTGCTTTTTAACCTCGACCTATAGTTTAGAAAATGCCAATCGTAATCTTAGTAGTTAGTAATTGTAAATGATGACTGAAAAGAGAATAAGGAACTAAATTCAACAGGCAATGGATATTACCGTGCTACCCTCCCGTTGCAAAGCCAAGACTTGAAGAGAGGTTTTTATCTGTAAAAAATAATAGTCGTCACTGATTATTCAGAAAGACGTACACTTTGACTTTTTAAGGTCAATAGATCTTAATCAAATACTTACAATATGACGTTTGGTTTTGAAATAGGGTTGCACGACAGGAAGGCCTAAAGGAGTAGTCCACCGAACAGGCTGATTTTCGGAGGCAATGACCTGTGAAATTACCAATTATTAACAAGAGTACAAGACTTGGTCAAATTTATAAACAGTCGTTTAAAATTAAATACCTTGGCACAATCACCAAGCCAACACATGGTACCCCGTGCAGCTTCAAATATCTCTCCAAGAGCCTCCAGTGTTACCTATGGCAAGATAATAAGTAGCAGTTTAATATAGTGACCAACTATATAATATACTTTAAAAGGATTATATAAAGCTAATCTTTGCTAATCTTTCTAGACAGCTGTTAATTACTCACTCTAGCAGCATAACAGGATGCACTAAACAGAAGTTGATCATCGGAGATATGACCCTTTTCTTGTAGTCTTCTTTTTATTTGTTCTCGCGCCCCAACAAATGTAACGCCATAAACTGAAGTCATTACAGTTTGTTTGACCAGTTTTCTGTTCACCTGAAGAAAATGATAGTATTAAAATTCATGTTCTGAAACATTTATATATATATTTTTTTAAAGACGTGCAAAAGCATAAAACAAACCTGGCCGATCAGGAGCTTGGCTAGTACAGCGTTTGGATAAGCTGTTGGATCTTTTTCACTGTCCCTCTGCATGATCTCATGAACCCTAGCAAATCAAGAAAGGGTTAAAAAAAAGTGTAAGCTTAAAAAGTGAAAGAAGTAAAATTCGGCTACATCATACGTATGGAAATGATGTCTGCATACCTTGTTGCAATCTCTGAGTAAACATCAGAAGGTTTTTCTCCAGCAACTAAATTAACTGCAGCAGCTTCTAACTGCAAAAAAACAATAGAATACGTTGAGAAAAAGGCGCTTACACACAAAGTATTTAATAAAAATGATAAACTATCTAATAAGTATTGGAAGAAACAACCAACTACACAATGCAACTTACAGTGTCTCGTCCCAATGCAGCATAGTGTTGGAGTCCATTGCATGAACCATCCTATAATAAACGAATCAAGATGTGAAATTGAAAAGGAAGTCTCTCAAATTACATATATATTATTACAGATAAACAAATTTTTGCAGTTCATGAAAGGCTAATTATTCGAAAAATAATATAATAATTAGACATCAGTGTTAAAACGCAAATCCAAACACCCCAAAGTATTACCTGATGAACTGGCAGATGTGAAATGACAGTATGGGGTGATGAGCTTTTTAGTGTTTCAGCCAAATTAATACAAGCTGCTAAACACTGAAAAGGATCCTCAGCCGTTAACCACCACCTGTTTCCACCAAGAGGATTATCCGCCGAATCAATAATCTCGTTTATATGATTTTCCACAAATGCTAATCGACCATCATAAGAAAGCTTCTCAACTCCAGAACCATACAGATTTGCTAAATGTATCCTCAACCAACGTAACCCTGACTTCCCTAATGGCCTCCCTTCAGCAAACTCGAGTATTCCCCGACATAAATCAGAACTTAAATGATTTAAATGAGGGTGCATGGGGTACGCTCGGCCCCGAAAGTCAAGGTTGTGAGGATAATAAAAGCCTTCCTCATCTTTCATCCTTCGAGCTACCTGTTTCAGATTCGAACTACTTAGAAAACCAGGATTATACTAATTTGGTGTTTGACTTATATAGTTAACTTGATAGTTACTTTCTAATGCTATTAGATACTCTGAGGGCAATGTACTGTTTCATTTGTACCGTTTAGTTATATTCCTTTCTTAAGTACACCTGAGGTCAGTAAAAGATGTTTTATGTCCCGTGTCGGTCATTTTGTAACCCGTAAACACTATTTAAAAATAAAAGTACAATGGCTAATACAGGAGAACTGAAAAACTACATTTCTAGTGAGCATTTACCGAAAGTTTTAGTTCTATGTCACATCGTTGAGAGTGTAGCTCTTGGTTGAGTTTCTTGGCTTTCCGCACACTCCATCTCCATTCCTTTATTTCACTCGAGTCTTCAGAATTCAAATCAGGAACCGAAACCTGTAATTTAGATAAATATATCATATCTGATATCTCTGATTATAAATGAGAAATATGACAGAAACAGTAAAAACCTAATAAAACACACAATTTAAGGTTTGAAATGTTGTCGAGATCATCGAAAATATTATTTATGGAAAATATTATTCAGTAACTTGAGATGCTCACATCTTGACGATTAACAAGACCAGCAATATCACCGCCTGCAGCCCAGATGCTTTCAACTACATTAAGCAATCTTTTATTCACCCTCCATTTGGTGTTTCCAAGTGTATCCAAAGCCTCATATATTTTCTGCATTTGTGAAGGTGGAGCATCTTTCACAGCGTCTTGTTGCTGCCTTGATCCATGTGTACGCATGAGATATGAAGGTAAGAAAAAGTGTCCTCCACAATCATACCTGTAAAACAAGTACATAATATATCAGAAATTGATGTCATTAATTGTTCTTTAAGAGCCAAAAAGTGTAACAAGTTCAAGACTACATCAAATTCATACCCTTTCCATTTTCTTGGTGGGACCAACATAGGAACGTATGGAATTATCATGTGTCGAGCCTACATTCAGCAAATAATGAGGAATTAAACATATACAAAGACATCGCGTGCAAAATGGATGAATTGGGTGACAAGTCAAAAGGGGTTAGACGTGAAACGGGTACATTCGATACTGGTCTAAATGGGTAAGTGATGTAGAAGTTTAGCATTTGAATACATTTTTGGCGAGCTTTAACAAACCACTTGACCCGTTGCATTTTATTCAAGGCTTAGAGCTTTACCCGTTTGACCAGACACAAATACACCAGTTGTGAGAAATAAAGGCAACATCCAAACTAAAAGATAACTTACAGTTCTTTCAAGTCCAGTGAGGATCATTTTATCGCACTCAATAACTCCACACTTTCTGATTTGACTGCAAATTTTAATAATATAAAAAGTTAATTAGATTAGTAGTAATTTACCTATAAGATATCGACTCATCACAAGCAATAGTAAGAAAATATGATACAGCACTGAGAAGAATTAACAAGATGCAACTCTGCAGCTCTTCCTATTCTCAAACACAATCAAAATAATGACAAATTTACCCTGATTCCATTGCTATGATCTTGAAAATATGTCGAAATGCTGGGCGAATATCAGGTGGAGCATCGGCTGACTGACTAACTGGAGATTGAACATAAGCTACATCCGTTAATAACTCAATAAGACGGCATCCCAGCTGATAAAAAAAGTTACAATTTCACTGTCAGTTGTCAACCCATGATAACTGTCCATATCTAAAGTTAAACAGTTTTTATCCACGTTTTATAATAGATATTCAATATGAGTAAATTGTTTGAAAGGACACATAGATTGTAACCTTTGCTTGCTTGTCTCTGCCCCAAGGTATATACTCTTCATTTTTCAGAATCTTTTGTACCTCCATGATTCGTTTTCTTTTGATCAAAGTCTTAACACGTTTCCTAAGCATCTCGTTGTCTTTGGTTTCATCTTGTTGAGCTTGGATTAAGACCTTTTTTGGGCAACTCTTTGATTTCTCCAAGAATGTTTGTATTCTAACCTGTAAAATGCCGTTAGTACATCCCATCTCTACAACATTCATCTAAAACATTATAAATGTTACAGTACGCACAAATAACTCCAAATTTTCATCCAACATTTAAGCCTTACATAATTTGCCTACAAGAATATAACTCATTTCTCCCTTCCTAGTAAGCACCTTACTAATTTGACAGCCAATATGTAAGGTCATATGTTAATTAACCTATACACGTTACCTATATACAGTTATCCACAAACAATTCAAAACATTACTAACTTACCTCAAGCTCAACTGCCATACCAATCTGAATAGCAGCCTGAACAACTCTCACATACCGATAATCATGCCCCATCATCAACAACCCCATCATCTTATGCATAACAATAATCGCCATTTTATCAGCAGGAAGCGAGTCAATATACGGTGCATAAGCTTCCTGATGCTTCTTAGTATTTGGCGAATTCTGTTCCTTCTCAATCGCCTTACTCAACGGCTCAAACCAACCTGCAAACAACGACTTCACATAAGGCAAATTCGGAGCTAATTTCTTCTCACACATTTCCCTCTGAAACTCCCTATACTCCTCAGTCATCTTCTCCCACGCCTCGGTTTCCGCCTTAATTTGCCTCCTCCTCAAAATATAATAATTCCTCTTATCAAATTCCACTTTCACCTTATTTTTAAAAACAACACTATTTTTATAAAAATTCTTCATGAGCAAAGAAGTTATCCAAGGAGGGTCTTGGAAATAGACCCTTTTCGGGTTTTTATCGGAATCCGATAAAGACTCAAACCCAGTTGGGAATCTCTGTAAAGTTGCAAGACTTTCAAGATTCTTGGTGAAATTTTCATTAATGGCGTCAGGAGAGTGAGTTTTCAAAAATGGGGGTTTTAAAGATGGTAACTTTAAGTTATGAGGGAATGAATTTGAGTAAATTAATGGGTTTTGAGATTGGGTTTTGAAGAGATGAAGTTGGGTTTTTGAAGGTTTGACTTTGGGGTTTGACCATGGAGTTTGAAGGTGGTCAGTGCTTCTTGGAGTTGGTGAAAAGATGGAGGAAGAAGCCATGGTTAAAGGGGTGTTTGGATGTGGGTTTTAGGGGGGTGGATAAGGAGTGGAAATGAGGTTGAAGAAGAAGATTGTAAACCCTGCCTTAAACCTTGTTGTGTTGTGTTGTGTCTAGTGAGTACTTGTGTTGTGTTGCCCTTGTGTTTTGTTTGTTAAGGTTAAAATGGTCTTTTGGCTCTTTTGTATAAAATTGGAAAATAAGAAAGTAGGTAAAAATAAAACAACATTTTATTGTAATCCAATTTTGTTTCTAAAAGTAATACTCAATTTTTATTATTAAAAGTTTAACACATCTCTACTTCATTTGTATAAGTATATATATATATATATATATATATATATATATATATATATATATATATATATATATATATATATATATATATATATATATATATATATATATATATATATATATATATATAATCATGGTTTTTGATTTCTTTAATATTTTCTTTAGTTAATTAAGAATATGAGTTTTGTTATGCGGACTTAAAGCGAATAAAATCCTATGTTTTATTAAACATTTTAGCATCAAAAAATTGAAGTTAAACACCTATCACATTGTATTAATGATAGTCACAGTTTTTCTTGTATGACCAACCCCGTATTTTAATATTTTGACTTCTTTATGACCAACCATGTATCATAAATTATTTGTTGTCGATGATTTATGCGGATATTAGACCATTATTTATAAACCTTTTTAAAATATACATCACGTGAAAATACATTGAATGTATAATAATAATAATAATAATAATAACAATAATAATAATAGAACCGATAAGAATAAGAGTAATACATAGAAAAAATACAATATTTCGAAAAATGATCACTAAGATATTTTCGAAATTATCTCGAGCTGAGCTACGCGGGCTACAAATGAAACCTCTAATAATGATTCAAACGTTGCCTTCATTTGCACTGCACCTGAAAATATATATTCATTTAACTATTCAAGTTAATGAGAAATAAACTGAATTACACACATATAATAAACGCACCTCCATCCACACCTTAATTATTAACACTAAACTTCCTTTAAACCAAAACTACCGACTAACCAAACGAAAACCACCAATAATCTGTTTGATTGTTTTCATAATAGTTTATATAAAAAAAACATAACAAGACATATACACAGAAACTAATGTTACCTTTATAGATACAAAATAAATAAATAAATGCGCACATGTAAATTGTCGTAACCTAATTTTATCGAAAACTATACACCGTCGACGCTAAGCGCGAGTAATCAGGTTTCTCTAATACGTAACAGATTTTGTTTCAAGGATTAAAACTCATTATACATTCAACCAAAAATAGTCGATGGTTTATTTAAAGATAGAAACCACAGTTGTTAAGATCCCGATCATGATCTTAGGATATTACGATTTTACGATACTACAAAGCAAAAACGATCTGGATCTTACACAGGATCTTAGCAAGCTCAAGATCTTATAAGATCCCGATCTTGACCATTGGATCTTAAGATCTAATCCGATCTGATCTTACTTTTCTCGAACCAAAAAATAAAAAATTACAAAGTTATGGAAAAGAAAAATATTTTTTTGATTATTTTAATATTAAAATATTAATTAATTAATAAAACTATTTAAAAAGTTAATTAAAACTAATTTATAACAAATCTAAAAAGGATTAAGATTACAAATTACACTAAAAATTTGCAAAATTAATTTCTAAAAATCTAAAATGACTTAAAAGAAATATAAAAATTAAAAATAAATATTTTTGTCTTTTTTTGGATCTTTTATTAATTAATTACTAAACTATTATATAAAGGTTAATTAAAATAGATTAAATAAGAAAAATAGAAAATGAAAAGATAAAATTACAAATCCAATTTTTACAGATTCTAAATAATGTATACAAGCTAGAAAAATTATAAAAATGGATTTGAGATTAATTTTAAATACTTAAATTATTTTCTTTTTGGTTTTTCTAATAAAACTGTTTTAATTAAAATTAAATCTAAAAATTAACAAATGAATAGTAGAATTTATGGGAAAATTACCAGAAGTGCTAAATATAATTTAGAACTTAGGAAAAATATAAAATTATACTACTGTTTAACAAAAATTTATTAAAACTATTTAATTACTAATATTAACTAATTATTAATTAAACTGTTTTTAATTCTAATAAATACTAAATGAACAGGGAAAATTCTAAGAAAATTTATACAAATACTTTAAGATACTAGAAATTTAAGAAAATTATAAAAACAGATAAGTACTTAATAAAAATTTAAAAAGAAAAATGAAAATCTAAATTATATTAAATAGAAACTATCACTTTTCTTAAAAAGTGATTATTTTTGGATTTTTCTTTTTGGAACTTGTTTACACACTGCAAATGAACAACTTTTGTGAAAACATTTTTTATAAAGCTTAAAAATAAGCAATTTGGACACTATTGTTGTTCACAGCTTATATTTATGAGATTTTGAAATTGAAAAAGCATTTAATAAGCTAAAAGGACTGAACCAAGGACCAAATGATCTACAGACAAACTATATGAACTGGAAAGAAGCTATAACATGCAAAATAACACACTGAGTAAACCTAAACAAGCAAATAAGCAAACCAAAAAGCCCTATGAACACTGTACTGCACACAGAAATGGGACAAGGTTCAAGCTAGTAGCAGCCCTAGTATATAAGCTTGGAAATGAATCACAAGCCTAGAAACATGGAGAGTGGCTGGTTAGCTTTTTATAGAACCAAAAATCACAAGCTAAGCTTAAGAATTGAGCTTTTGGTGAGCTTGTGAAGTTGCTCATATACTGATGAGTCAGTATATAGAGTTTGGTGAGGGAATATTGATGGAACAAATTAAGCAGTGTAAAAAGCTTTAAAGTGAAAAGTGATTATATGCACAAGAAGCTGGCCAGATGGGCTTTCCAAAACAACAAGAATTAAAAGCTAACACTAATTAACAAAGATTTTGCAAGCTTATGAAAATGGAGTTACACTGGACAAATGATGGTGCAGGGGAGGTAAAACCTCACACATGCAACTTCAAGACCAATTTTTTGTGAGTAAATGATTTCCAAATTCTGTTTTTCTTTTTGTTATGGATACACAAGCAACAAATGATCTCAGAACAACCAAAACCTTTTAATTCCAATCTCTAATAAATCCCACAGATCAAAAAGAAAAAGCTACCATTTTGACAGACTTGATAATTTTGACTTTTTGATTTTGATGAACACTTTGACTAAATTGAACTTTGATCTTAATTCTCTGAGTGATTATGTTGAGTTAAGCTATATTGAGAGTAGATTGAGCAAACTTAACAACTTTTAAAGAGATTTGAGAGTTGGTGATTACTAAAAATCTCACAGTAAACAAGAACAAAAGTGAAATTTTGATTTTGACTTTTTGCTGAATTGGTACTGAGTTTTATGACCTTTTAGCACTAATATTACCTAGAGGAACTTGCAGAGACTAAAAATTCCAACCCAAACAACTTCTGAGTCCACAAACTCAGCAATGCCAAACAATCCTTTAAACTATGGAATTTTTTATTTTCAAACTTAATGATTAATGTAGAACTCACAACTGATTTATATCAACTAAATATGATATAAGAAACTTAAATGAGCACAGAAACACAAGTTTGGACCACAAATACCTAAGAATCACTAATATGCTACAATGACAGTGAAATCAAGAACTTAAGCACAATAGAATCTAAATGAACAAGTACCTAATCTTAGCCAATAAATTTACTTAAACACACCTAAGAAGCATAAATCCACAGAGAAAAACAGTAAACAAGAAAGAATTTAGAGGAATGTAAATTTGAGTTTTGGCTTACAATTTTGCACTCCAGCTAAAAACTAAGAACCAGAACCTTAGAATCAATCCTATAGGCTTCCACAAGCCACTAAACCCATGGCCATCCAAAATACACCATGCTCCAGCAATCTACAGTCTTCACCTGCAATTTTTTATTTTTCAATGTATTTTCTTGATTTTTTTTGTATTTTTTTGTTTTTGATACTAAGCTGTGTTTTATGATTTCTAAAAGCTTTTATAAGCTTTCTAGGAGCTTAAGTGAGCCTAAGAGTCCATAAACAACAGATACTAACAACATTAAACTAAGATGAGATTTTTGAAATTCTT
>LBNU01020506.1:6657-34768 GCA_014162995.1 Artemisia annua | reverse complement strand
TGTAATTTCACCAAACTTTTCACCAAATGATTATTTTTGCCAAAGTTTCATAATACAAGGACCATAATTGTTATTTTCCAAAAGATTTTAATCCCAGGGGCTATTTTTGACATTTTTGCAAAGTTCAGGGACTAAACTTGTAAACTTTTGAAACTTTTCATCAAAGGACTAATTATGACAATTTGTGATTTCTAAAGGACTTTGGTTGACTTTTCTTTTGAAATAAATGCTTAGGGACTAGATTTGACAAATTGTGAAAGTTGAGGGACTGAAACTGCCAATTGTGCAAATTTTGCTTGTTTTTCATTTGTTTTCAAACATTTTGCATCTAAAACATATAAAACACAACCCTGGGATATTTTCAGTATTTTGATGCGTATTTGGTTGTTTTTGGATGTTTTTGGCAGTTCAGATTAGGTAAAAATGATGAGTATTTACACACTCATCAAGTATGTTTTATAGAATTTAAAAACAACATGTTAATCTTCTTAAACATTCTATATTCATAATTTTAGACAACATTTTCATGAAATATTCATATAATTTTGTGTTTATGATACATAGTAATTTGTAGATTTAAATAATATTACAAAGAATGTTAAGAAAATGACATTATAGTAGATCTTAGGATCCCGATCCGATCTTACGATTTCGATATTGCAAAAACGAAAACGATCCTGAGTAGGATCCCGATCTTGAAAACCTTGATAGAAAGGACTTTAGTTGTAACTTCAACAAGATTCAATGTTTTGTATATACTAAGTAAGGTTTTCACGATTTAGTTTCTAGGTTTAAGTTAGCATGTTTCTTGTATTCTAAATTCTAAGTCAACCATTATTCATAAGTTCAAAAGATATTGACAATATATAAGGTCAATGTGAATTTTTTCATATATCCACAGTGCCATTTTATATCATTCTTTGTTTGAATAAACCATTTTAGATACCTTGCCAAACATACAATAATCAACAAGAAATAGGATACAAACATCTTCCCCAAATCAAATATTCCAAACTACCAATAAAAGGTACTAAGGTACTAAGAAGGAATCTATTAATAAGGGTATATAAACTGCTAGTATGTTGATAACACGTTTGGCTAGCAACGTAATTATATACCAGCATGAAACTCATACTATATACATCATACTACGGTTAATCAGGTCACCAGAACACTCGATCATAGACCATGTGTTGAAAAAATCAACACTCGTTCACTAAGATTCCATGACTTTGTGTCTATACGAATCAGTTAGTAAAAACTTAATTAGTTGTTGTTACATGTCAAACGACTATCTTACTTGGTAACTATGTTGTATGTAGCTAAAAAACGGCACCACAAATTTGTAAACTACTTGCTTCTGGGTAGAAAGGTAGTCATAACCACATATCCGACATAGCCTGTGTCCATGAATATCAACAAACATTTAGTAATCAGCAATAGAGATTAAGATGCTTTAATTTATAGGGGAATTACATATATACCTCTCTAAGCTGAATCATGGGCAAATCGTACTTTCGAGAAGACTCATTACTAATTGTGTTTCGACTTCTAATTTCTAATTGTATTAAACTTAGTTTCTCGTTAATTTCATACAACAATTTCAATTCATGCTCTTGTTCCTGTCGTGTGGCAAGTGGTTCTTGTCTCACATTTTGATCCACGACCTCGGTTTCACCCTCATCCACCTCAGATGTCATGTTCATTTCTTGACACAAGGTTTGTGCCTTTGTAGTAGATGTGGTAGACTTAAGAAGGGCCAAACGACATTCAACATCACTACTATGTTTATGCAAAAACACCTTGTCTTTTTGTCTGGAAAATAGAGGTTTTTTCACATCAATATCTTCTTTGTAATTATATGATTTTATAGGTGATTGTGTGAAAGTAGCCACCTCTTTCTCCTTTTCATCGTCTATAGATATAGATTTCCCCTCATTTTTATATAGGGTTTCATCAACTTCCGGGACTTCATATACTTCAAAGACATCATGCACGCTCGGCGAACAAGTATTTGAAGATACTTTGTCGTCTATTGACTTTTGTGCACACGGTACATGATTCAATTCCTTAGTTTTAAAAGGACTTGGGGAGCATTTTGATGTCATAGCCGTTGAGCCTAAACATTTCTCACCTATCATATCTTCTACAATCTTATCTAAGTCTTGTATCTCCTCAAAATACGAGTTAATATCCACACATGAAGAATCAACCGCTTTCATGCCTAATTCCATGTTGTGACTAATCTCATCTTCACGCATACTTTCTTCTACTATTCTTGCAATCACCGCAGGATCTTCAGTTATAGATTTATCTCTTTCTAAATGACTACTTTTTGTATTAGGAAGTTTTAAACGTCTTGGAGTTGCTTTGGCGCTTGTGTCCCCTCCTAAACTTTCATGTCGTTGCAACACACTTCCTAAACTTTCGTGTCGCTGCAACAAACTTTCAGGATATTTTATTTCATTTGTTGCAAGATCATCAAGACCCAAGCTTAATAACTTGTATTTGTAGGCTTGAACTTGATACTCTAGCGAAGAAATTTCCATTTCTTTTTGGTACATAACTTCTTCGAATATTTCCATAGACTCTTCCGCATGATTCATTTTCTCTTCTGCTAATCTTTTGTATTGTTCGGCTTCCATTTGTACAACAGATTTTTCTCCTTGAAGACGCAATATCATGGACATTGCTTCACTTGCTGCGGTAGCTGCTGCTTCTCTTTCTTCATCTAACTCAGCGTAAAGTTTTTGTAGAAGCCGTTGTTGAGCAATAAGAATTTCTTTTAAACTCTTAGCATTAGGATCAAACGCCATTGCTGAATTCATATAAATAAAAAACAAACACAAAATGTACATCAATATGGCACCAAAAAGTAACGACCTTGTACCAAATTGTAACGAAATATTTATCAACGAAGTTTCCTGTTACATACAATAACAATTTGGTTACAACTCTTTAAAAGTGTCCGCATCTCGTGAAAGTACAAAAATTCATTGTGTGTATTAAAAACATCTCACCTAATTGCAAAAATGAAGGTAGTCCAGACTTAATATCCAAGCAAAACCCCGATCACAAAACTACACCAAAATTCATCAATCTCCCAAAA
The DNA here is from genome assembly GCA_014162995.1 of Artemisia annua. Classification (NCBI taxonomy): domain Eukaryota; kingdom Viridiplantae; phylum Streptophyta; class Magnoliopsida; order Asterales; family Asteraceae; genus Artemisia; species Artemisia annua. The sequence continues at coordinate 31,659 of LBNU01020506.1, read as the reverse complement.
GAAATATATATTTTTCCGGCTACAATAACAATTACGATAAAAAAACAAGGGTTATAACACGATCAAAACTGTTTCTTGTTCTTGTTAAATTAACACAAATACGAAACAATGATCGATTGAGGGATTAGGTATCAAAAGCTAGCGAAAATGATTGCTTTTAATATAATATCAAAAGCCAACCCCCATGGTTATCATGGCCGGGTTTGGCTTTTGATTTCACCTTATAAAAGAAAATTTCTTGTTTCTATCAATACTTGAACATGTAACAAGTTGAAATTCTCTATCGAAATTTGACCTTGTTTTTCTTAATTTTTTCATAGAATTTTGTGTAAATGATGATTTTGCTAGATTTGGAAACCTTGTGTGGTGTTAGAGTCTGTGTGTGAGGTTGGGAGTGTTTGTAGTTTAATAGTTCTTTGTAGATCATTCATTTTTTCCTCAATTGTTTTGACTTTTTTATGTAATGCATGGACCAAATCTAACATTTGTTTCAAATAAAACTTGTTTTAGTCTTAAATGATTACTTAAATAGGGAAAAATCATCCGTGAACCAAGGTGCTCTCAGTTGACTTTTGTACATGTCCCATAAATAACCAACTCATTCACTTTTTGCCATGATTTCTAATATCTATACATTTGGTTAGTGGTCACTTATGAAATATATAACATCTTTGCTGGCATGTTGCAAACTAAAATAATTTGAGGCACATATCAACAGTTTACGAGTTATAACTAGTGACAAATGATTAAAGATTTGGCGTTAATGATATATTAGAATACCCGACGGTTTTATGCAACCTATTGCACAATCGTTGCTTTATATAACAAACCTGTCGAATTTATGATCAAGTTTTAATCAATCTTTTATTTTTTATTTTTTTTTCAAGGAAAAATCAGTTCAGATGGTTGTAGATTCATGTGATCATGTCTAAATAGGTATTGAGTTTGGGTAACTTTTTAGTGTGATTCCTAAACGATCACACGTTGTGAATCGATCAACGATCACACGTTGGGTATCGATTTGCAAGAGAGACTAATCAAAGAGAGAAATACATCGACTGAAAAATATTAAAGGTCTTATTAAAGCCAATCAGTGGACTAAACAAAGTAGTAGTGTTATAATCCGAGACAGGTGGTCGGGTTCAAATGCTTCTCATTAGTATTATTTTATTTTACCTAAAGCCGTTGGTCTAGTGGTACGTGAGTGACCCATCAAACTAGAAGTTGTTGATTCAAGTAATAGAGACATTGTGAGATATTATGTATGAAATAGGTGGTATAGGAGTATAAAATTGCCGTTCTAAAAAATTATTATTTTGTTTTGAGAGACAACTATCCAACATTATATATATCAAAAATCTACTTCACATGTGTGTGACAAGGCGTGAACTTACAACCTTTGGTACCAACAAATAAAAGTGACAACGCCAAACTTTTAGAAGAAAAGCTTAACGCTGGTTAAATCTGTGTGATAGAGCGACATTGAGCTAAGGGGTTGTTTGTTTCGGCTTATATATCCAGTTTATGACTTATTTGGTTTTGGGCTTATGTTTCGTGAGCTTCAAATATAAGCCCAAAACCAAATGAACCATAAGCTGATATAAGCCGGAAAAAACACCAATAATCTGCTAGAAAGTAAAAAACTATCAATTGATAAAAAGAAAAACATGAAGGTCTAAATACCAACTTTGATGAAAAACCAGGGTCCATATCATAACTAAACCATCTTGTTAAACAGAGAGATAAGATGCTATCTTAAAAAACACAGACACACAAACACACAGTAATAATAAAGTACAGTACTACTATTAACTAAAAAAAATGGCTGGAATAACAACCAGCTACACAATCCCACAATTCAAACAACCAGTCTCCTTATCATCATATTTCAATTCAAATTCAACAACCCATAAACGTATAGACTACCCTGTTTCCACGGTGGCGCGTGGCATCACGTGCCGGTACGGTGGAGGAGGTGGTGGTGGTGGGTATTCGAGACAAGGTGATAGTAGAAAACCCAAAAGTAATGATGATGATCCTGCACTTGATATTGCAAGTATTAGGTACTTATTATTATTTTTTTCAAGATTTTGTTTAAGGGGGTGTTTGGGTTAATAGCTTGTTTATCCTCCTTATGAGCTTATTTGGTTTTGGAAAAAAAGCCTATAAGTTCATTCTTTGGAGGTTATGAACTTATCAGCATTAGCTTATTGGCTTGAGCCAATATGCTCAAGTAGATAAGCTGTAAAAGAATCAGCTTAGTGACTTTTTCCGAAATCAAATAAGGCCATAAGCCGGATAAATAAGCTAATTCAAACACCCCCTAAGCTTTATGTGTTGGCTTACTAGCTTATTTTGAGACATATGAGCTTATATAAGGTTACTATATTTAACTATATAAGCCCATAAGTCCCAGAATAAGCCAGAAAATTTGAACTTATGAAAACAAGCCGAAATCACATAAGCTCGTAAGCCAAAAAATAAGCTTAAACAATATCCCTTTTATTAGAATTTTGATTTTTGTATAGATTTCTTGTGGATGTTTGGAAAGATTTGATTTTGGAGTTGAAGAAGTGCTTATTTGAATATTTGGTTAAGAGGGTAGTTGAGATTGCAGCAATTAGTTTATAATATTGTAATAAGTAAGCTGCCTTAAAAAATAAGCAATTGGTTTATAATCTGAAATTACTTATTTTGATGCTTATTTGAATATTGCTTAAGAGGGTGGTTAAGATTGCTTATGTTTGTGCTTATAGATAAGTAAGCTGCCATAAAACTAAGTATATTGAAATAAGAGGGGGTTTGTTTTGGGTGTTTGGGAAGTTTTGATTTTGGAGTTAAATAAGTGCTTATTTGAAATTGCCTGAGAGGGATTTGAGTTTGCTTATGCTTATGCTTAAAAATAAGTGCTTTAAAATAAGCATGATATAGTGCTTGGAAATAAGAGGGTGGTTTTTAGATTAAATATTGCTTAAGAGGGTGTTTGAGTTTGCTTATGCTAGTGTTTTTTAATAAGTAAGCTGCTTATAAATAAGCATTGAATTGTTTGTATAGGGTGGTTAAAGATTTTGGTTTTTGGAAAGTTGTGATTTTGATAGTTAAGAAAATGCTAATGGAAATTTAGCTGAAATAAGGTTTTTGTTTCCATCCAAATACACTTACAAGTATTCTCCCCCCCCCCCCCCCCCCAATAGGCATTAATGAAATATATTGAGGACATACATTAAGTTTGCCTGATTATAGATGCTTTAGAAACCGCAGTTATCTTATTGCTTATCTCCTTGTTTGTAATAGATGTGCATTTTAAGGGTTTCGGAAAAACTGTGTATTTGCTTATTTTACTCTGAATTGAGTACTTAAATATAATACATGCTTATTTTGAAGCAGATGAGCCCTTTGAAATAAGCAATCCCATACAGAACCGTAATATACAGAGCTAAGGTCACAGATTATATAGCAGTTTACTTTATATTCAATGAAACCAATAATGTCTTGTCTAAACATGGTAATTGTACTTGTATTTTTTTGGGCTAAATTGATAATTTAATTGACTAATGACTGGTTTCTTGCTTCTTTGATTCACGGCCACCAACCTAAGTAGAAGCATGTCCATCAATTTTAGTACTAATGTTTGTTACTTATTCAGTTATTTGCATGGTTTAATTAAAGAATTAGTTTTCACTATTAATGTAAACGTATTAAGTATTCTATGTTTGTGTTTTTTGTTGGTTGAAAATAGGTCAAGTACTGTGAGGCTTATTGACGAGGAGCAAAACATGGTAAGTGTTTCAGTATTGTCTTTGTGTTGCATATATGTTTTATTTGTCTATGTTGGGACTAATTAGATTGTTTTGCTAGGTTGGTGTAGTATCTAAAAGTGCTGCTATTCAGATGGCTGAAGATGCTGAACTTGATCTGGTATGTCTATAGTTAGTAACTTAGTATGCCAATTCTATGATTTGTTTGCTTTTGAACTTCCCATAATCCCATTAGAACTATACATTCAGTTTTAATTTTACCGTAATATCCATGCATCTTGATGCTCAAGTTTTGGACTCCTTAATCTGCTCCATTTTTTCGTCTTTTAAGGAAACGGTTACCAGTTTTAGTTTTAGTGCCTCAACGTTCATGCTTATGCCTCGGGCTGAGTAGTCATGATTATTCACAAACCTTTAGATAATATATTTAACATGCTAAAGTAGTCCCTAAAAGCACTTCCCTTTTTAGACACGGCATAGAGAATGCGGTAAAAAGTTAACATACGGAATAAGAAGGGGAAATCGGTAGCCATAGTTGGAGGGACAAAATTTAAGACCTTTAATACCCTGTATAATATTCACTTCTTCCATCAATAATGATTTAATAAACTAAATACGCCTTTTGCATGTAGCACTCATTTTTGTTTCCATTCATTTTTGGTACAAGAGTATGCATTGCTGCATACACAGATAAATCTTGGAGTATCGACGCCTATATCCTATTTACCGAGTCATGAAGTATCTCTTTTGGTGTTATGTGGATCATCCTTTGTCTTGCAAAAGTTCATATTTATCTGATCACATAAGAATTTATAAATATTGATGATGTTAGGGGAACTAGCACTTGATATTATGTTTCTTCTTCGGGATTATTTCTATTTAGGCTCTTATTTCACAATGTCAAACATATATCAGAATTGGTCATAATATGCATCAAGTTTTCTTTTTTAGATGTGTTTAAACCATTCTCGTCTTCCTTTATAGAAATACTTTATTTGTGTAGGTTATTTTGTCTCCAGAGGCAGACCCTCCTGTTGTCAAGCTGATGGATTACAAGTAAATTCTGTTTCCTTTGTATTCATTCTATTGATTTTTTTGTATATAGGCTTATAGCACTTTAGCAGTAACCAGTATTTGGATCACAGTGGCCGAGCAAATTAAATAATTAGATGTCCTTCCTTATGTTCAAATTGTTAAAATATTTTGTTGAAAGGAATTACGATGCTGTGGAAGTTAGAACATTGAAGTTCATTTCAGCTAAACTACTTTTCTTTTATAAATATTTAAATCCTATTGGTAATGATCATAATTTCCAAAATTTCTACAGCAAATATAAATACGAACAACAAAAGAAGAAAAGAGATCAGCAGAAGAAAAGTTCTGGTGAACGCCACTTTCTTTGTCTACCTTTCCAATATTTTATTTTATAAGAAATAAACAACACTAACTGAAGTATGTACTCTGATGTTAGCTCATCGTGTCGATCAGAAGGAGCTAAAAATGGGGTAAGAAACTTTACAATAAATCACTTTCATTTTTACCCTTCTATTATTTACAATCCAGTTACTTTTCATGGCAGGTACAACATAGATGTGCATGATTATACGGTGCGTTTGAAAGCCGCTCAGAGATTTTTAAAAGATGGTGACAAGGTACTTCTATCTTCCTACAACTCCATATTCAATAGAACTTGATATGTGATTATTTTTTTTTCATAAACTTTTTGGTGATTTTACAGGTTAAATTAATAGTAAGCTTAAAGGGACGTGAAAACGAGTTTAAAAACAATGCTATTGAGCTTATCAGACGTTTCCGTGATGATGTAGGGGAGGTATGTGATTTGATTTGGTCAATTTAAGTATTATTTAGTGATGCAAATGCTCTTGTGATAAGTTCTGCATGTGAAAACGGGTAAAACAAAAACTTCTTTTTGGTGACCACGTCTGATGACTAAATGGTTGCTATTGCAGTTAGCGGTCGAGGAAAGCAAGAACTTCAGAGATAGAAACATGACACTTGTATTGGTTCCAAACAAAGCTGTAACACAAAAAGAAGCACCAAAGAAGAAAGAAAAGTCAACAGGGACCGAAGTATCGGCTGGTGTATCAACATAACCTGGGCCATGATAATTTGTGATTGTAATATCGAGGAGAAAACTGCTAACTGCTAAGCTTCAGGTTTTATTCCTCAAAATTTAATAGATTTGCAAAATTATGTATAGTTGTAGAAAGAGTGTTCAAACATGTATGAAAATAACCTTTTTTGTTCTTTGTAGCAATAGCAGACTAGCAGTAACTCTGGTATAATTCTAGTATGTTTCAAATTGTTTAGTAGCCCTAATAGCCTGTTCATAAGAGTTTCATCTGTAAAAAAAAAGGTGACAAAATTGACAGGTTGGGTAACAGGCTCCAGTCAAAATGGGGTCATTTAGGAAATAGATTCTAGTTGGGTTGACCCAGTACTTTTTTTCATTACAAATCTATTAGATGAGTTTCTTTTAAGTTTGTTGCGTATTACTTCAATCTTATAGAAATTCTGAAAGAGTGCAAGGATGTTCATCTATACTACTATACACTGAATATTATTATACCACTAAACCAAATAAATATCTATGCTCCAATTGCTTGGTCAAGTGCATAATTCTGGCTGAGGTTTCTCGTTTTGACTAGAAGTACGCACTTACTTATTTTTGGGGAACATAATATCGGTCTCCAAAAATACTGATGTTAGCATGCTACACGTGCGAAAAAAAAGACTTGTTAAACACATTGGATATCTTAAATAGAATGTCTAGGTTTTTGCAAACTAGTTCGGGTTGTCCTTAACATGTCTAGGTTCTCAAACACAGCATTCACTCAAACTTCAAGTTAATAATAACAGCGTAAATACACATAAAAGACTTTTTAACAACTTAAGAACGAAAAAACGGTTTGGGATGCCTACTTCACATGACTAATTATATGCCTACTCCATTCATTGTTGGACACATGGATTCCACTATTTTTTTCATCTCACATATACCACTGATTTTGCCATATGTATCAAGATCATTGTTAGGCACAAAATTAGGCATCCCAATTAGGTATGCCAATCACTACTCGTTGAAAGTGTCGCATCAGCCCAACCGGAGACCCAATTAGACTCATACCGGTTTTGACCCGTTGCCCAACCTGGCTCAAGCATATATTTTGCCACGTATACGTACCACAGCTGATGGCTAGATAGTTGTTATTGCATCCAAGTGTTGAGAAGACCAAGAACTTCAGAGAACAGAACTCGGCTTCGGTATTGGTTCCAAACAATGCTGTTAGCCTGTTATACCAAAAGAAGCACCGAAAAGAAAGAAAGGTCAACAGTAACAGAAGTATCGTTTGTTGTATCAGCATGACCACCTTCCTTATGCCAACATATGCGTAACAAGAACATGTAATGTACCATTAAATCTTACAAAACGGATATCGTTATTCTTCTGCATATATGGACATGATCATGGTATGTCATTTAAATGGTGTAATGTTATGCCACTGTTGATTTAAAAAAAAAAAAAAGTACGACATTTCGCAACCATCAAAGTAGATACTAAGGAATTAATGGGTACAATAGACCATATTCAGTTAAGTGTATTATGGTTTAGAAAAGAACACGACACATACAAGTTTTTGTAGCCAAAAGATCTATCGAAATTGACTTGCGGTTATAATCATGGTGTTTGCATCATCTTAAGTTTCAAAAAGCTATAAATTTGGTAACACTAGTACTCCATATCAGTATACTCATCAGCATCGACACCTTTTACCCCCCCCCCCCCCTCCTCTCCCTAAATCTGATAACTATTATGTCTGAAATTCAAAAGTTTCGTGAATAACCCTGTCGCATGATCATAAACTTTACGCTCCTTTTCAATATCACCAAATCTCCATTGGTGATAGGTTGTATGACCCTAACAATATCATAAAGACTGGTTTCTGATTTGAAATGCAAATTCCTAGATTCAAAATTATCATACTCTTTCATCACCCGAATCCAAGTATTATCGTCTTCTAAAAATCACTCCTAGAGAACCATTGATGACTGTTAGTTGTTAAAATTTCAAACTCGGGTCTGAGCCCATTCATTCCATTCGATGGCATTTTAATTAATCGTGCCAAGAATATGAGTGGTCAAACTAAATTACATTAGAAAAGATGTTTCTTATAATGCATTTCTTTGATGGATAACCGCTTACCACCCGGTGCAATGTACCATTAAAGAAACACGCATTTGCCGTCACATGGTTCAACAGACTAGTGGGGAAGCAATCACACTCCAAGAATTCGTTCTCAACGAGCTAGTAAATAAACGAATTGCCACCTTGATAATAGGAGTACGGTATACCCAAAATCTTGTAATCATGAAAGGTTGGTTCAAGACTGAACCCGATTACTACTTTAGGATCCAATATTGAGGCTCTGAAAGAAGGATATGATGAAGTGGCATGTTTACTTTACGCCTAATTGAAAAGTTCCATAGACTAATTGATCCATTATTAGACAAACACAGAATTCCATTACATGAACCTATAATTTGACTTCGAGAACTGCCGTAAGGTAACCCAACTCCTGTTGCCATGTACCCACGTTTCGGATCCAATGGCAACTGGTCTCGTGCATGAACGTAAAGATGTCTTTAAACGCATTATATTCACTATAAAACTGCTTGTGCCAGATGAGGAATTTTCGATAAAGAGTTTTTGTAGAAGATCAAAGATTGTGCATGCGGATGAAATCAGGGCTAGCAAGACGAGAACACCAACATTTTGAGAGAGATCTAAATCTAAGTACGGATTTGGGTGGTTGCAGCTTTCAAAGATATTAACCATTAAATCTTCACATACATAACTACTAGACAATGTACTACCCTGTATTAAGAAAAAGAAACACTCATAGGACGAAAAAAATCAAAAAAGATAAGACAATCGAGGGATTATCGCTGGTTAATTAAGTGGTTATGACCTATATTATTATCTTTCTAGGAATTATATGCCTTATGTAGGTTTTGGTTAAGAAAATGTTACTATGACCCAAACGCTTAATCTTTGTGCACACCAGTTCATGTTCTCTAATAATCTTCTAACCACATGCATATGCATAAGCGGGTTTTCGAATGTGAGGTCCATGATCATAGTGAGTGTATACTCGTAGTCTTTTAAAGTTGCGTTGGTTCATATATTTCTTAGGCAAATATATATAATTCTAGCTTCTTGCTGGTTTATATTTCTAGTTATATACAACTGCCAAATTCTAGTAATCGGTACAAATGTCATAACCTAAAAAATTCGAGTTCGATTCCAGCATCTATATACAAAACGCAGCTACTCCATGGTGAAAGGCCAGGGTCAGATGACCACACTAAATATTTGCTAAGACAATGACTTGCAATTAAGAGTAAATGATTATCACAAATTCAAATACTAATTCAATTCTGATCTAGTGTAGCTTTGGTATAATTGGAGTGTATTTTTAGTATAAATTTAGTAACCTTTTGATTTACAAAAACTGCTATGAACATGCTGAAGCTTTCTTCTAGCTTTAACTCTATCTATACAATACTTGACTAAAAACCGCAATCTGAAATTGAACTGATTTATAGTTATAACACACAAATATTGAAGCACTACAATGACCTACGATTAACCTTTGCAAAAATGGACATAACGTTAGGTCTCTCGTAGCATCTGTGACAAAAGCCATTGAGAATAAATCCCAAAACTACAGAGTACTACCATCCTTTTGCAACCATGACACTACTTTGTAACATTTGGCAAAATAATTACCTATTCAAACACTTACACATATTTCAAAATGAAATTGCATTCTAACTAATGTCACCAAACCTAGCGAAAAGAACAAGACATGTAAAAGTTAAAAGATGGCCAAACATATAATTAAAATTGAGCTTCAGTCATGATCATGGAGCTTACATCAACGTTTTAGATTCAGCAAATACTTTTAAACAATTAGTAATTCAAACCGGAATACTCATCAGTATATAGTAATTCAAACGCAGCATAATTAGCGTTCACATCAACAAAATCATCATCATCTACTTCATCTTGATCATCATCATCATCACAATCATCACAATCATCACAATCATCATCATCAACAAAATCATCATCATCTACTTCGTCTTGATCATCATCATCATAGCCTAATGAGCTAAATTTTCTTTCATGATTCTTCTTTATCGTCAAAGAAAAGATGGTTTTCCCAAAAGTAGTCCTTTTGTCTAACAATTCGAGACTTTCAACATGCCTTTCAATTTCAAGTCCATGACAAGGTCCAAATTCCAAAATTTTTGTAAACAGCTGTGTCCGAGGATTATACAGTTCACGCCCCGTATCATATATCAACAAGTCACCATTTGAAACAGGTTGAAAAAACCTAAGAACATCAAATTTCGTGGTTTTATGTTTATAAAGCGTAGACCAAGATGCAACAGTGTCAAACCGATTCATCAACCAAACCCAAGTATAACCATCTGCCCAAGAAATCAGTGCTAGAGAACCATTGATGATTGTTAGTTGTCTGGCTGGGGAATTGGGTTCTGGCAGCTGATCAATCGTTCCAAAAACGTGAGTAGTTAAACTGAATGTCAGTATAATACGACTCCTCCGGTTGGTTAACACCACCCAATGCAATTTTTCATTGAAAAAACATGCATTAGATTCCACCGTAAAAAGCGGAATAGTTGGGGACACGATTACATTCCAAGAGTCCGTTTTCATTGTGTAAATAAATGAATTATTGCCATTACCGGCAGTTCCCTTATTATGTGCATAGAATATACACACAATCTTGTAATCATTAGTTATAGGGTCAAACCCAAACCCGGACACCATAAACGCTCTTGAAGAAGGAAGACGTGGGACGTCCAGTTTGCGCCTAATAGAAAAATTCCAAAAACTAAATTCCCTAGATTTTAAAAGACAAATAATTCCATTACATGAACCAATAATTTTAGCATCATGATAAGGCAACTCAATTCCTTTGATACTCAAGTACCCATAATCTTGAGCCAAAGACAATTCAGGGTCTTTCAAATGTAATGTATAGATGTCTTTAAACTCTCCGTTACGAACCCGCTGTCTAACAAGAACTTTTTCACGAGTATGGTCATTAAGTGATCGAAGATTGTACATGCGGATGAAATCAGGGCTAGCAAGACGAGAAAACCATGACTTGGAGAGAGATCTAAATCGTACTATAGATTTGGGTGGTAGTTTTTGGAAGATAATAAGCATTGCATCTTCACATATATAGCTAGACATAATTGTGTTAAACGTTAATACTTAAGAACAGAAAATTGTGTATTACGATTAAGAAAAATAATTCTTACCAGGGGAAACTCATATGATCGAGCGAGGCTTGTTGGCGGTTATGACCTATAGGACTTTCTAGGAATCTATATCTATCTATAATACTATAAGATTGGGTCCTAAATATTTAATGTGGAGGCGTCAAGATTGCATAGAGTACAACAACCTAATGCTCGGAATTAAATGCAACAAATAGAGTTTCATGTGAAGTTGGAGCCTTAATTGTTCGACTTGAGTGATTGCGAGCATGCAAAGAGTCATGTCGTTACATTCATGTTTGCTTAATGGAGGAGATGAAAGTGCAAGGGTTGCCGGAATTGATTATGGTATTTAGTATAGAATTAAAATTCGGTTATGGATTGAGAAGAAGTTGAAAAGGTTGCAAGAATAATTGATGATTTATCCTAATCCATGCCTATATAAACCGGCCAAAATCACATGCTCAAACACAAAAGTTCGAATCTTCATTCCTCCTAATTTATTTTGTAATTTATTGTTAGAATTGTTTCTTCATTTTTTTTTTTCGTGTGCAGGTAATACATACAACATGATTCTCTTACTAATGTTACATGAGAAGAGAAGAGGTGATGTATCTATACTCTTTCTTTTCTCAGTCTCATCTGCAAATTTTATATATAATTTATATAAGAATAATACAAAGAATCTTGAAATCCCAAAGTTCAAAACAACTGCAATGTAAATATAATTAATCTCATACACAAAACAAAAGCATGTTCAGTCTTTAGCACGCATTCTCATGCTACTCATGCTTTGGTATGCACCTTCCTATACGTTCGTATATTTTACTGGATTTTAAAAATGGTTCCACGGGTTGATGAGCCCAAATTTGAGATATACATAAATGCATGCATATTTGCTATTATTTTTCTCAAGTAATCTCTTATTTTTCCCCTATTACAAGGAATAATACATTAAAGATGATAAAGAGACGTAGGGCACGACGAGTTGGTCAAGAAGGTCGTTCAAAAAGGACTAAAACGAATGGTCAAAAAGGTCGTTCAAGACGGGCTACAAAGAAGATCATAGAAAGAAAAATTCGAACGTAGAAAAAACCGATCCCAAATGAGGACTCATCGGTTGGTTTGGATGGATTTTTTTAGAGATACTACTAAATATATATTGAGTTTACAAATGAGAATGATACTCAAAAATTCTTAATGACTTTGAGTGTTCATTGTATTGATTTATAAAATCACAATGAAGTATGTTGCATAATAATATATGATGATCACGTGATTTTTTGTAGTTAAACTAAAGAATCAATTTTTATATTGTGATATCAACTTTAGTGGTTTGATTTTATTCTTAGATTGCTTCATGCCTATAATATTGATGGTTTTTATTTTTGAGTAATTACAATTTCATTCTTTACTTCTCTTTTATTTGTTATCGACCATATTATTTGTTTAATTGCACTCTTTACTATTAAAGAAGCTTAAAACCCTTAAAAAAACACAACTAAATACCGCCTTAAATAATGAATATAAAGGAAACAATACATAATTATTGATCTAACCCATTTGTAAATTATAATAACAAATCGGTGCAACGCACGAGTCTAAAAAATATAAAAAAATAATAATAATAATAATAATAAATAAACTATAAACTCAACAAAATGATTACATTTACGTAAACCTAAACAAATTCATTTCAACAAATAACCAATATCTCTTGCGGGAGCCTTAGTTATAGATTGTTGTATATTCGGCAATTTACACAAACATTACGCGATGAACAACTAGATACAAACTTTGTGCGTAGCACGGATTGAGTCCTCTAATTTAATGTGGAGTAATCAAGATACTCAAGATGGAGTCCAATAATTTAATGTGAAGTATATACACCGTTGAGATGGAAGTGCAGGGGTTGCCGAAATTGATCACGTATTTAGTATAGAATTAAAAGTCGGTTATGGATTGAGATGAAGTTGAAAAGGTTGCAAGAATAATTAATGATAGATTGAGTCCTTAAATTTAATGTGGAGTAATCAAGATACTTAAGATGGAGTCCCATTGCATAGAGTACAAGATAGCTAATGCTCGGAATTCAATGCAGCCTCATAATAACTATACAATCATGAAAGGAGATGAAGTGCAAGGGTTGCCCGAATTGATCACATGACATTTAGTATAGAATTAAAAGTCGGTTAGATGAAGTGCAAGGGTTGCGAAAGGTTGCAAGAATAATTAATGATTTAACCTAATTCATGCATATATAAACCGGCCAAAATCACATTTAGTGGAGTTCNTCAGGTGGTTTGCTCACCCCTAATTGTAGCACAAGGAAGCGTTGAAACTTGTTGCCAAAAGTTGAGTTACAGATTAAAGTAAGGGTTTAATATAAAAATAAAAATTACAAGATTAAAACACAATTTAGAAATATTGTTGCAGTAATTTTTTATTATTTATTATTTATTTTGTTTTTTTGAAAGAAAAATATATTAAGGCCAAAAAAGTCAAACAAAGAAAATGATACAACTAAAGGCTATGAGAGCAAAAGAACCAAAGCCCATTGTACTATCATCTATTTCTTAGGGTCAGTTTGACAGAAGTAGCAATAACATTGAGAGTGGTAGTAAATAATAGTAGTAAGCAGTAGTAGCTATGACTCTATGAGTAGTAGCAGTTTTTTTCTATAAAAACTTTTGGTAACGTAGTTGTATGTGTAATCATAATGTGTAAAACATTTCCTAAATGCTCAACGCTCCTAAATGTTACTTTATAAAACATTGAAAAATGAGCAAGCCGAAAAAATAAATAAAGCTACTTGTCGCTTGCCAAACGAACATTAAATATAACAATGTTCAGCGCTCACCGCTCATAAATGCTCCGCACCAAACACAAGGGTGTGTAAATATATATAATTCTAGCTTCTTGTTGGTTTATATTTCTAGTTATGTACAACTGCCAAATTAATTCTAGTAATCCAATAACCTAAAAAATTCGAGTTCGATTCCCACATCTATATACAAAGGCAGCTACTCCATGGTGAGAGGCAGGGTCAGATGGCCACACTAAATATTTGCTTAAGACAATGGCTAGCAATTAAGAGTTGATGATTGGAGTGTATTTTAAGTATAAATTTAGTAACCATTTGATTTACAAAAACTACTATGAACTTGCTGAAGCTTTCTTCTAGCTTTAACTCTATCTATACAATACTTGACCAAAAACCGCAATCTGTAATTGAACTGATTTATAGTTATACCACACAAATATTGAAGCACTACAATGACCTACGATTAACTTTTGCAAAAATGGACATATTGTAGCATCTGTGACTAAAGCCATTGAGAATAAATCCCAAAACTACAGAGTACTACCATAATCCATTTGCAACCATGACACTGCTTTGTAATATTTGGAAAATAATTTACCTATTCAAACACGTACTTGCACATATTTGAAAATGGAATTGCATTCTAACTAATGCATGTCACCAAACCTAGCGAAAAGAACAAGACATGTAAAAGTTAAAAGATGGCCAAACATATATCATAATTTAACTACAGTCATGATCATGGAGTTTACATAAACATTTTAGATTCATCGAATACTTTTAAACAATTACATTCAAACCGGAATACTCATCAGTATTTGTATCAGCGTCGCAGCATCATCGTCAATATCAACAACATCATCTTCCTCATCTTCGTCGTCGTCGTAGTCGTCGTCATCATCATCATCATCAACATCAATATCATCATCATCATCATCATCATCATCATCATCATCATCATCATAGCCTAATAAACTAAATTTTCTTTTATGATTCTTCTTTATCGTTGAAGAAAAGATGGTTTCCCCAAAAGTAGTCCTCTTGTCTAACAATTCAAGACTTTCAACATGCCTTTCAATTTTAAGTTCATGACAAGGTCCGAATTGCAAATTTTTTGTAAACAACCGTGTCCGGGGATTATAAACTTCACTCCCTCTATCATATATCAACAAGTCACCATTTGAAACAGGCTGAAAAAACCTAACGACATCAAAAAATTTAGTTTCATATTTATCAAGCTTAGACCAAGATGCAACATTGTCAGACTGGCTCATCAACCAAACCCATGTATAACCATGTGCCCAAGAAATCACTGCTAGAGAACCATTGATGATTGTTAGTTGTCTGGTTTCGGAAATGGCATCTGCCAACTCAATCGTGCCAAAAATGTGAGTAGTTAAACTGAATGTCAGTATAATCCGACTCTGGATCCTCCAGTCGGTTATCACCACCCAATGCAATTTTTCATTGAAAAAACATGGATTTGCTTCCATCTTAAAAATCAGAATTGTTGGGGAAGCGATCACATTCCAAGAGTCCGTTTTTATGGAGTAAATAAATGAATTACTGTCATTGCAGCCAGTTCCCTCGTTATGTGCATACGATATACACACAATCTTGTAATCATTAGTTATAGGGTCAAACCCAAATCCGGACACCATAGGTGGTCTCGAAGAAGGATAAAGTGGGACGTCTAGTTTGCNGAATTCTACCTGACCCATATCATTTGGTCTCGAAATGCTCCATTCAACTATAGTCCCTGGATTAAAAGATTGAAGTGCAGCTAGAAATTTAGGTAAAGCCATATAAGATTCATCCCAGTTCCCAAAGATGCGTTCAATTGCCTTATCCTTTCCTACCCACACCTTCTTGTATGATGGAGTATAACCAAGTTTATTAACTATTTCAGCTGTCAACGCAGGAATACTAATAGAAGGTTGCTCTTTTACGAGGTGTTGGGTTTCTTGAGCGATCAAGTTCGCATCTAAGTTTGGATGGTCTTGAGTGATCTTGGAGTGCAAACACGTATGTGGACCAATATACTTTGTGATTTCAAAAAATCCACTAAGCTTTCGTTTACATGCACGGACTTGCCATTTGCAACCAGAATGTTGATGATGCTTACATCTTACTCTCCAAGTAGTTGTAGATGTTTCAACCACTTCGTAGTGTTTATGCGTCTTAATGGTGTGCAACTTAATAGCTCTAATAAGTTCTTCTTTGTCCTTGAAACAATCCTTCTCTAACTCTCGAGTAAAATCATTTATACTCATAGGATGTGTCACCGTCCAATTGTCAACAGTAGCCATTTCTATTCCATCAAAACTAGTAAAATTTGAAGATACTTGATAGTTGTCAAGAGGTTCAGCTTCTTCTTCATGTCCTTCTTCTAATGTATCTTCCACATCAACTTCATTTGTTATGTCAATCTCGTTACACATTTCGTTGTTCACAACAGCAAAATTGGATATTTTGTTGAAGTTCTCACCTCGAATCATGTCTTCCACAACATTAATATGTCTCACGTCGTTGTTCCTTTCTTCGTCAACCAAAATTGAATTTTGAGTTATGCAATTACTGCAACATACAAAATAAGTAACATCAGTTTAAGCAACAAATGTTGAGTAAACAAAATAAAAATGAAAGTAGATAGTAATTGTTATACTTGGGTGCCATCTCTTCATGACGTTGTTCGATGTCTTCAACCACTATGTATAAATCAATGTTACTTAGTTTCTTATGGCGAGTAAGCACATCAAACATGATTTCAACATCATTATTATCATTGATATGAAGTGAAATATATTTCATCACTTTTCCAGCAACTGTTGGATATCGGCATATTACTTTAATATGATGTTGCTGCTTATCAATGGGTATGGCACTATGAATTTGGTTGATTAGTTGATTGTATCGTATTCCACATTGGACCTTTATAGCCTTGCTTGGGGGCTTGTTATAGAATACACCTTCTGGCCCGTCACAAATTGCACCATCCCAATAGCATAATAGTGTAACAAACTTGGGCACCATGTTGATAAAGGTCTCTAAAATCTTTAAACATAAGTAAGTGTAAAATATTACATGTACTATAATAGCAATCATTCATATAATGCATGACATTAAAGGAATATAGTTGCTTCAACAATAACAAGAACTAGAATTCACAATCTTCAAATAATGTAAATCACAAGAAAAAGAAAAAGTTGGAATGTATATTGACGACGAACAAAATACTAACTACATATTAGTACTTTAAGTTAGAAATATTGATGATGAACAACAATTGTAAGAATTAAATATTATTATTGTTAGATTGAATCAATATTAAATCATGCAAAAATTGAAATTAGATGAAATACCTACATGGATGATGGAACGAGAGGCGGAGCGTTAGTTGTGACGGCTGAGACAACGTGGGTTTTCTTTTTATTCATTTAGTGAAAGAAAAAAGAGAAAAAGAAAATAAATAAATACTTTAGTGATTATTTTTAATAGTCTTTGGGTTTGGGAAATAGTTTTTAAAACTCTCTTGGTTTGGGTAAAAACTCAGATTTGGTTATGATATTATTTTCTAATTGTAGTCTAGTTATAATAGGATTGTAGCACAAGGAAGCGCTGAAACTTGTTGCCAAAAGTTGGGTTACACATTTAAAGTAAGGGTTTAATATAAAAAATAAAAATAACAAAAGTAAAACAATTTAGAAAATTTGTTGTAGTAATTCTTCTCTAAAATTCAAAAACCTTTTTAAATTTATTAACAATGAGAAAAGTTCAACCCAAATTCTTCTTAGCCCCAATGAACCAATCACAACCTTTTATTTTTTCTTATCAAAACTAAAAGACTTATATTCATCTTTTTTATTAAAAAAAAATATATTAAATATCTCACAAACCGTTAATCGACACACGAAAGAATCATACTATCACGACAAGAATTAAATTATCTTTCTATAGAGGGGCATTTTTATATAATTTCCACGAACTTTTTTTTGTAGGTGTTGAAATTTACGTCTGGAGAAATTGCATGTGATTTGTAATTTTAAAATCACATATGATTTTATGAAATCACACGTAATTCCTAAAATATAAATCACATTTGATTCGTGAAACAGACGTGATTCCTAACATATAAATCACATATGATTTTTTCAGACACAAATTTTAATATTACAATTATACTCGAAAAAAATGTCAAAAGTATATCGAAGTGCCCATATACTGAAAGATTAAAAATTTCTCGTCGCGATAGTGTATTTTTTATCGCGTAACAATTTACCATTTACAATATATTTTATTTTCAAAAAATAGGTGGAAAGTTGATTTTTTTTTCTTTCTTTTATTTTTATTTAATTTTGATGAAAAAAATAGATGGTTGTGATTAGTTTATTGGGTTTATAGGAAATATTGGGTCTATAATGATTTCAACACGAAGATTTCTTCGTAGATAACAACTTAACAACCACAACTCATTTTAACTTGTTTATAATTTAAAGTGCTAATTGTATTAAAATGTAGTTTACTTGTTGTTATTATTATTATTACTAGTTATAATACCCGTGCACGCACGGGGTTTTGACATAAAAAGTTTATCATGTATTTAATACCAAATATATTGTTTTAAAATGTTTTGAACTTTACATCTATTAGTTTAGTATATAAGTCAAATTTATTTTGCAATAACAATGCTTATTAAAAACAGTTGGAACACCCCTGCATTCGGCAATTATTACAGTTCCAAGCACTCCTAAAATTAGCAATTGAAATAGTCTCAAACACCCTTGAATTCAGCTATCAAGGCAGTTTCAAGCACCCATCAATTCAGTTATTAAAAACAGTCCCAAACACCTTGAATAACTATTAAGACATCCATCAAAACAATCATAATCAGCACTATATCTAACTATTAAGACGGTCTCAAAACCCTTTAAAAACTTAGGGCCTGTTTGTTTACTTTTTTTCATTAAGTCATGTTAATTAACAGACAACCTCAGTTTTATTACTTAATATTTTCAGTCATCTTTTTCTACTAAGTCACAAACAAACAGTTTTCATATGACTTAATTAATTCAGTTTTTTTCATATTAAGTCAATTAAGTCGAAATCAAACACCCCCTTAGTATAATTAGAAGAAAATAACAGTCCCAAACTCCAATAATTTAAGCAAGTCCTACTTTAGTAAACCGACTCATTCTTTTCGCAGCAGATTTTCAAGTGAATGAGACACATTAGTTACATCTCTTTTTAGATCATCATTATTCTATATTACAACAAATTCAAAAGCAATTAACTCATCAAATACTTGTGAGTTTATTTTTTTGTTGCAACTTAGGAATAAGGTTAATGCAACACATATCAGTGCCTGAGACAAAGGCATTTATATAACGTTAACTTGGGATTATGTGAGTTAGCCGTTTAAGTATATGAAAATTCAAGAGACAACTTAATTTTAAAATTCAATAAACACATATACCATATAAACAAATTATTATATCAAATATATGTTCTAAGTAACCTTCAAAGTAAATCCGTAGTTGATGCATCAGGTGTAGTTTTGGGGGTTTTTATGGTTCCTACTTTAGCATACTTGGTGATGAACTTGTATTCCCAGTCTCTTAATGTGTCAAGTTCAAATAAACAACGCATAAGGACTAACTGGTATATAAAACATCCTGAAAGAAACATCAATCAGCTAATACTCAAAGTATTGGCACAAAACGTACATTTTTTTTCCTTCATTTCTTTTGGACTTAACAACGCGCACAATACACTTTCTGCTAAAGTAATAAAAAATAGAAGGTGCAGCCTAATAGAGCATATCACTTGTCAAAATGAGTAAATTAGCTTTGTATAACGCTTTTAACTGACAGACATGCTGAGGTAGATGTTGATGTTATTGTTTAACTTTAACTATTGATATCATGTTCTACAAAATGTGCGAGTTTAGTAACACATAATGAGTGTTAATGAAGTTAAAATATGCTCCGTAAAGTTTTTAAAATGTTTTTATGGATATTCATATGTAAATTTTAAATAACAATTTCATGAGTCGTTGTTATAAGTAGAATCGCGTATATTTATTTTCATATCATAGTAACTCGTACTTACCATTTGAAATTTATATTCACGTTACTAATAATTTAGACGTATTTAATATTCAAACCCGTGTACGCATAAATTAAACTTTTAAATAGAATAACATGAGTCTTTATTTAAAAAAATATTCTAACGGATGAAAGTCTACAATTAACAATATTAAAACTAATTCGCATATTTACAAAATTTTGTAATTTTAATATATGAAAGTCTGAAACTAATACTAATACTCATGTAATTTTAAACAAAGTTCATATTATAAAGTATAAGGGGTATAAAGTGTAAGGGGTTATTTGTGTTTTTTCTAAAGTTATTATAAAGCATGAAAACTTGTAATTTTACACTTAGCTCCATATATTTTATTTAAAATTCAACCACCAAAGTTTTATTAATTACTTCCTCTTTTTTTAAGTTTTTGTTTTCATAAATTTGACACCTATATTTTTATACATTTTTTTTCTTAACCAAATTTCTCCACCAAATTTATTAAGTTTGACCAAAATCAATTTAATTTTGACTTTCTATTGACCAATCATATTGCTCGATTTCGCCTACGTGACAAAATCAAGCTCTCCTATTGGTCTAATTTTTTTTCAATGAGAAGGGTTTTGTAAAAATACTCCGAAATGATGTAATTCTTTTATTATATAAAAGATTATTATTATTATTATTATTATTATTATTATTATTATTATTATTATTATTATTATTATTATTATTATTATTATTATTATTATTATTATTATTATTATTATTATTTAATAGTTTTGTGTAGCTATCTATATTTTTTCCTTATGTGTGTAGCTAATTTTTGAATTTGGTCTTTTTTGTGTATCTTGTAATCAGCTGTGTGTACTATTTATCCATTTTACCATTCAATTTACACACTCTTGTTTAACCGGAGAATGGGTAAATCGGTTAAATAATACACATAATTAGTCACACGATACACCAAAAAGATGAATTTCAAAAATATACAACATCAATCTTTAAAAAAAAATAACTACACAAAACTAAAAAAGTGACATGTAAACCCATATTCGTGCTATGAGTTGAGATCAATATAGAATCAAAATTATCTAAAGATTCAATGAATCAATTATAACCACTCATTTTTTTTATCATAAAAAATAATAATAATAATAATAAATCCACTTTCCACCTCTTTTTTAAAAATAAAATATTTTCCAAACGGTAAGTCGTCAAGTGAAAAAAAAATACATTATCACGACAAGTATATTTTTATCTTTCAGTAGATGGGCACTTCGATATACTTTCGATGATTTTTTTTTTTTATATATTTTTTTCAGTTACGTTTGAAAAAATTCACATCACAAATCACATGTAATTTTATAAATCACACATGTGATTTCATAAATTGAACTTTTATACTTCGCGCTATTAGCCCTAACTTAAAAATAGAGTAAACTGCAAAAAAAATGTCTACATTTGCTATTTTTGCGAGAAATGTCCCTAATTTTAAAAATTTGCAAGCTGTTTACTTAATGTTTGGGACTTTTTTTGTAAGAAATGCCCCTGAGCCCACTACTGTAGTTGCAAATTCGTGTTTTTTGCTAACACTTGTTACAAAATTCTGTTATTCAGAGTTAAACCCCATGCGAAATGACTAATTTAGCCTTGTCTTCTTCCCCACTTTTATTTTCTTTTAAATTAGCACCACCACCTTCGTTTACCACCACACAACCGGCACCACCACCCTCCACCACCACCTCCACCCTTTACCCCTTCATCTTCATCTTAGGAACATAATTTGCATTTTACTCAAGAAAAAAAAATAATAATAAATAAAAAAAGAATATAAAAATAAATAAAAAGTGATGCATAGCTTCTGGCATTTTTCACATGTTTTGTTTGTAGTCCCGGTAAAAAAAAAATAAAAGCAAGGTCTAGTGAAAGAGGTCTACTTTATTACTAATACGAGTACTATAATGTTCAAAGTATAGAAAGATGTGGACAAAATTTTCTTCGGTACTGTACAACATTGATGTGTATAAATCTGCTTTATGTCAGCGTTATTTATTTTATTTTGCTGGTCATTTTGATTTTCTATCCGGAGAGACCACCACACCAACGGTTGAGCTCATCCATAGATATGTCGCTTTGTTCAGGTGGTTTTAACCAAGGTTTTCAAGATCGGGATCCTACCTAAAATCATTTTCGTCTTTGCAAGATCGTGATCGTAAGATCGATTCGAGATCTTAAGATCCTACTATAACGTCATTTTCTTAATAATTTTTGTAATATTATACAAATTTATAAATTATTATATGTCAAAAACACAAAATCATATGAATGTTAAATACAAATGTTGTCCTAAATTATGATTATGAAATGTTTAAGATGATTAACATGTTGTTTCTTAAATTCTACTAAAAATAATCCAAAAATTTATAGTTTTTTAGTTTGTATCCGAGAAAAGTAGGATCGGGTCGGATTAGATCTTAAGATCCTATGGTCAAGCTAAGATCCTACATAGGATCCGGATCGTTTTTGTTTTGTAGTATCGTAAAATTGTAAGATCCTAAGATCAGGATCGGGATCTTGACAACTATGGTTTTAACTGTCCACTCGATATATAATACATAGTGTATGGTTTTGTAATACCGAATATCTTTCGAAGTTTGAACATTTTGTTCATAAGTATTCCTTCCGTCTCAAAATTATTGTCTTCCGACAAAAATGTTTCATTTAGTGATAGGTATATTTAATGCTATTGTTTATGTATAAAATGTTACATTTGCCTTCACCATTAAAACATTTATAACTTGCCATACAATATTTGCAAAACTAAATATTCGTCCATATCAAAAATATTTTAAGGCTTAAATTATGCAAATGTGTTTCCTTCCATTTCAAACTAGACAACTAAGAAAATTCCTACGTAAACTTTCATCGACAACTAGTGAATGAAATATCAAAAAAATTGAAACAATTCATTGTCATTAATTCACTAATCAAAACAGAAGAGATATACTCCGTATATATATCAGCCACATATCTCAATACAGTAGAAATCAGTTTACTTCATTCCAAGCAAAAGAAAAAAAATTACAACACACACATATAACAAAAGTTGTAGAAGATGGATCCCTCCATGAGTTCAACTAAAAAAAACTTAAGTGATACCGAGCGTCAATCCATTTATCAACGTTTATTGCAAAAAAGTATTAATGGAAAACTAAAAAAAAGGCTCCATAAGTGAAGCAGCAACTTTATTTGAGGTATCTCCACGAACCGTACGTCGCATTTGGCATCGAGCTCAACATCAAGTCCGTCATGAAGTAACGGTTGATGTATCTTCAAAGATGCCAAAGGTGGTTGGGCAGAAAAAGGTTCAAATCGACTTGACTCAAGTTTCACAACTTCCATTACGCCGTCGAGGAAACATACATTGTCTTGCAAAATCAATCGGTGTTCCAAAATCAACTTTACATAGGCGAATAAAAGAAGGTGCTCTTCAGCCACATACGAATGATATTAAGCCAGAATTTACCGGCAAAAACAAAAGAACAAGGTTAGAATTTTGTTTATCTATGGTTAATGTACCATTATGAAATGGCATTTGTACCTTTGGTGATATGTTGAACGTCATCCACATCGATGGAGAAGTGGTTTTACATGACTAGGGAATCAAAACATTGCTATCTTGTTCCCGGGGAGCTTGAACCATAAAGAACGCAAAAAATTTATCACAAAAATCATGTTTTTAGTGGCAGTTGCGTGACCAAGATATGATGTTTTTGGAAATGAAGTATTTAGTGGTAAGATTGGTATTTTCCCACTCACAACATTAGAACCGGCTAAACGTTTTAGCAAGAATCGTGTTGTGGGACGTTAGAGACAAAGCCTATTTTGTCAGTCACTAAGGATGTAACAAGATTATGGTTGATAGAAAGTCCTTCCGGCTATTAGAGCAAAATGGCCAACAAGTCACATAGGTCCAATATTTATCCAACAAGATAACGCTCATATTGCTGTTAATGATAGTGAGTTTGTTGAAGCAGCATCTCGCGATGGATTTGATATTCGACTTCGTTTTCAACCACCAAATAGTCCAGATTTAAATGTGTTGGATCTTAGTTTTTTCGAGCGATTCAATCACTGTAGGAACAAGAGTCTCTTAGGACGATTGATGAATTAGTTTCTGCCGTTCAAACTTCGTTTGAAATATGCCATCACATGATCTTAACAATGTGTTTTTAACTTTACAAACATGCATGAAAGAAATCATGAAGATTCGCGGGGGCAACAATTATCAAACGCCACATATAGGTAAAGGCAGGTTGACACGACAAGGGAATTTACCATTAGAAATCACATGCGATGAAAGCTTGATGCAAGAAGTGGTTTCTTGTATGGCTTGTTAGAAAAAATGTGAAAGAGAACTAGGGAGTATTTGCATGGTGATAGGAAAAAGTTCTAATATTGTGCCGTTTAAATTTTTGCTATGATTGTTATTTTGTTTGTTAAAGAATAACGTACATGTTCTCATGTTTACGATGAATGTTGTGCAATGGATCTTTGATTGGGCTCAAAACCAACAGGTATTGCAACACGAGCTAGCCACTTGTGAATGACTAACCGTAACAAATAAACCCTGAAAGTCTAGAGCACAATGCAATAAAATCCTGAGGAGTATAGTGTTTCCCCGGGTCGATAAAGTCCCAACGAGGCTGAAATTGTGTTTTGGAAAACGTTTATGGGAAGAGTGATTAGGAATAGTAACCAGATAAAGATTTTGATTGATTATTACACTACTGATTGCTTGGAATTGAAAATGAGAATTCACAATAAACAGATATAACAAATTTATAACACAAAATGCAATTAAGTAAAGTACAGGGGCTAAAATTGACAACTTTTAAACTACAGGGACTAAAAATGACAAGTTCCAAACTTTGGGGTAAAAAATGAAAATTTTGAAACTTTTAATATTAAAGAAAATTGAAATCTAAAAAGAAAATATTT